>JAPYZR010000671.1:0-60444 GCA_030522945.1 Trichopria nigra | reverse complement strand
CTGTGTAACCCAAATCACACCTATACTACCAAATTTTACGTAAAATGCAAGAGCTATACCCAACACAACTGTTCTCCACGACGGTTCGAATAGAAGTCCTATATAGTGAATATATTAATTGATATTATAATAAGTTTAGATTATGCGATATATACACATATATATATACCCTAGTAGAAAATAAGACCAGTTTACGGCCATTTTTTCTGGACTCCATTACTTTTAACATATATATAGAGGGGCCTGAAATATTGGGCAGAAACCGGTGTCATTTTCTACTTTTATACTATATATATATGCATATATTGTCACAAAAGCACTGGGACGGTCGAATATTTCCGTAGGTAAAGTTTTTTTTTTTTTAAAGTCAATTTTTAATACGGAAAGTAATTGTGACCTTAAATTTGACCTTGACAATGACAATTCTAAGACCCATATGATTTTTTAAATTGGATATCCCCTTTTTAGACATCAGCGATCGAAAGAGCGGAAAATTGTACGCATTCAAACATGTCCTCAGTAGTATAGGTCCTACAAAAACTCAAAGGTCTCTGTAAGGTTAGTACAAGGTCTGATTATAAAAGTTGCTCAGAAAATATTGTATCGATAAAAGTCGGTGAATTTGTAGATGCCTTAGATAAGTACTCTTGTCCTTAACAATGCCTTTCAAGTTCGTTTGAAAGTCAACTTAACTTTTCAAATATGTACTCGGATAGTACGTCCTATATAGGATTTCAAAGGTCATTTGAGCACTGTGTGATCTTGAGCTACTAATTTGACAATGACCTGTAATGTCATTTGATTTAAAGATTCGTTCCTAGGTAAGATAGTTTTTCGAAATCAATTAGAGATCAATTAAGATAATCAGCGACAGCAATATTAAATTTAAATGACCTTATTAAATGAATAACTTGAAAACTTCTATATATATATTTCGTTAAGAGGAAAGTCTTTAAATGACCTTTAACTGACCTTACAGTGTAGTACCTTTGAGTTCATGTGGGACGTACGACTTGGGGGATATTTGATCTCTTTCGATTGCTAATGCAAAAAAAAATGAAGTGCATCTTCGTATAATCTTCAAGGTCATTATCAAGGTCAAATTTGAAGTTACCGTTAAATTCCGTACTCAAAATTACATAAATAATGACCTTGATCTTCTTTTTAACGAAACCTCACCTACGGAAATATTCGACTGTCCCGGTACTGTTGCAACACCCGGTAGAAATAAATATGTTTACGACAATAACATGTTGTGAATGAGATGCACAAACTATTCATTCAAAATAAATTATGTGAGCAGGAAATATTTGTTATTATTATGGTTTTTTCTATATTTTCATATATATATTCCAAATTTTTGAAACCGTTTCAAAATTTCCAAACTTTATCCAATATCTAATGTTAAGACCAATTTGGCCGTTACTCCTTCTTAATATCCACTGTAAGAACTAAGAGCTATATTTATTGAAACTCCCTTCTTTTTGAAAGTGATCTCATCGACTATCACTGTTACCAAAGTTAAATTTCGATAGATATATAATTAACAGAAAATTACAAAATTTGGTCTAAAAACTGTATGACCTATATCTAGTTTCATCTTAAAATTTGAAAAAACAATACTTTGAAAAATATCTATTTTTCTATCATTACCCGTAAAAACAGTTTTATCAACGAAAATACTCCGCGTTTAAATATGTGAACGAGTAATATAAAAATTAATATCGTTTTGAGAAATTAATCACCTGGAAGTACAATTTAATAAAAAAAAAAGAAAAACTGTTTGATAAAAAAAAAACTTGTTTCCGAACGTTATACAACAAATAAAAGTACAAAACATTATGTTAATTGTAATCTTCGAGACTTTATGAGCGAACTAGGTAGCCTACATACAGGAGTAATTAACGAATAATTATTATCAGCAAGGTCATACGACAATTTGCCTGTATTGGCAAGTGCAAACAGCAAGACATTGTTTTTCGTACTCTTTATATTCATAGCTTGCAATTTTATAAATGATAATTTACGGAAATAAATCAACTGCAATTTTGTTTTAAAATTCCTAAAATTATGAAAAAAAAACTAAATAAACAAGTTCAGAAATAAAAGTGCTTAGCTCATAAGAAATATTTCATACCATTTCGAAATGAAATTATGCAATGAAATAATGTTGGCGGGAAACATTTAAGTTAGTTCCATTTTGTTTTTGTTTTTATTTTTTTGGGTATAATTTTGTCTCTTTTTATCAGCTTTAAATGTTGGTTATTTTCATTATCAGCAGTGCATCATTAAAAACAAATTGTTTGAAATTAATAACCATGTTTATTATTTTTGTTTTTTCTTGTACATTTCCAATCCATTTAAAACCGATTTCTTACCATATTTTCACACTATTTTAAAGGTTGATTGTTTACTCCTTGCAGATATCGTTATTTATTGTTGATATTCTTTCTGCGATCGTAAATATTCTTTGCGACAACTTGCATTAATTAGCATTAATTATTCTCTTTATTTTTATTTTTATGTATTGTATTAGGGGTCGTTTGAACAAATGTTGATTTTGACACCGTACACTCTGATAACATATGCGTACATATGGATCTGACATCGGTTCTTGACATTCTTGTTAATTTTGATAAAAATTGGTAAATTTGGATTAAATCTTTATATATATATATAGAAAGTGTCCAACAACTGGTTGATAATATTGTACGGAGTGACTCTTCAGACCTGTAGAAAAATTTAATCCGATTGCTAGTTTAAATATGTCGAAACATTTATAGTCGGCCCATGTGGATTATGCAAATACACTTACACGAGGGGCCAACGACTAGATCAATGGCAAGCCATGTGTTCGAAGGTGGTCCCACGTCGCAATGCATTTAAATAGACCGCAGTGGCCAACTAAAAATAAATTGCTTGTCTTAAAACTAACAATCTGATCAACATTTAGAACTGAACTTTTTTTACCATTTTTTTTTTTTTTTTTTTTTTTTTTTTTTTTTTTCATTTTTTTTTTTTTTTTTTTTTTTTTTTTTTTTTTTTTAATAATTTAATGTATCATTTCATGTAGAAAAATAATCTTCTTGTTCAGATTCAAATTGCCTGAATAAAAAAGAAAATAATTATTGTTAATCACTTGTCGGAAACATTGTATATATAGCCGCGATAGCTATATTATTTTCACATATACGAAGAATCAGCAATTTAAGCGATATGCTTGAAGATGGATCATAAACCCTTTGTTATATATAAATATATATATACGTTGTATATCATATATTGTATATCATATTTTAAACTGATATTTTTAAAAACAAATGCACATAAATTGCACACATCAATATTTCATTCATTGACATTAAAATTATTAAAGCGACCTCGAAATATCGGCATTACGAAAAAACTGAACGTATCCCACGATATATTACACTTTAAAATATAATAATTGATAAATAATTATTAAATTATATTCAGCGTCGTATGAAATCATCAATGTAAAATGTATATACAAACGGAGAAAAAAAAGAAAGAGCTTAAAAATAATAAATTTAAGTAACTGAGGGTAAATAAGAAAGTCACATTTACGCATTTGCATGAGAAGAGGTTCCGATGCCACACATATATACATATATATATGTGTGTGTGTGTGTGTATGTGCTGTACGTAATTTTCGCAATTGGAATAATGAGCACCTATATACCTTGCACGCAGGTCGTCACGAAACTTCTTACCCCCCCCCCCCCCCAGGTCTCGCATAAAAGGCTTTTACTCGCTCTACAATCATTGCACCAATTTCTGAACCATCTGCACTCGCCACTTTACGTAGCATAGTCATGTTTTCCCCGGAATCAATAGGGGGTAATCAATGTAAAAAAATTTGTACCGAAGAACTCTGACCCGCGAAAACGCTTCTGGAATTATTACGCAAAATCAAAGTAATTATTTTAGTTACTTATTAAAAAACATCCAGTTCAATATTCCTTATTTATATACTCCGCATATATATATAGTCATATAATTAAATAACAATTAAATATAATTATAAATGTAACCTATATTCGCATTACATGATAACACGAAATAATGATTGAAAGAAATTGAATAATTATTACAATCAAAATTAGTCAATTAACCTGTGAATGGCATTGGTAAAAGTGCATTCACTTACCTTTACGCTCGTGGCTTTTTATCAGATGAAACTTCTGAAAAAAGAAAGATAATGAACTGTTAATACAATAAAGTTACCGTACGATTATTATCATCACAATTATATTAAAATTTCATTCAAATATGTTAACGTTAATTTCAATTGTTTTGCGACTATATTCCCTACTAGTAGAAATTTATCCGCAATTTAGTCTTACATCGCCCATTTTTTCTGTTATGTTAAAATCGTAAATAACAGGGTTATCCAACAATTGGCTGAAAACATTTTTAATTTCTATGGGGATTTTAATTTTGGTTTATTAGTGCAGAAATGATTTCAGGGACTCCCGAAATGTCCGATTCTTTATCAAATTTCAAATCAATAAATCCTTTAACAAAATACAATTCGACGTTTCATCGTCTACAAATAAGGTATAGTGCAAATCCTTTCGTTTCTTGGAATGTACGAATTCCTGCATATTTTGATGTACTAATTTCAAATCATTAAATTTACCGCACTTTCAATGTAAGAAGTCAAAAATATGAAAAACTTGTAAAAAGCATATGTTTTTTTCTATTTTCGAATTTTTCATAAAAGTTCATATGTTCTGAACGACCTAAAATAAAGAATAAATAGAAATTGTGAAAATTTAATGTTGATTTTAAAATTTAGCACATCAAAATGTGTATTAAGAATTCATATGTTCAAAATACAAAGATTTGCACTATATACCTTATCTAAGATGAAAAATCGATGATTCATTTGATTAACAATCCGACAATGCACGTCTGTTGAAATTTTGCTAAAGGACTTTTCGATTTGCAATTACATAACAATCACCTCCAGAAGTGACATTCGTCAGTGTGGAAAATTCTTTACTGTGGTCGGTAGAAAAGTGCCAAAGACTATAGTAAATTAAAATTTGAATTTTTTCAATAAGAAATTTGAAAATTTTTCAACACTGCGGACGCTTTTCTCGATTTCGCGCCCTAGGGTGAAAGTTCCCAATAAGCAAAAAGATGTCTTGAAGATATCTAAAAGATATCTTGCGATCCTGGCAAGATATCTTAACAACACATCTTTCCAAAAGACATCTTTTAGATATCCTTTTAAATAAAGACGTCTAAAAGATATCTTTTAGATATTTATGTCTTCAAATGTTTATTGGGTTACGGGCGCAAATGAATGAGCTTCGCTATAATAGAAAATGTTTTGCAGTAGATACACAATACTGTATTGTTATTGTTTACGATATTTATTATACATGTATTTATTAATATAATTATATTAGGCCAATCAATCAATAATAATATTATTGTAATATTGTATAACAATACAGATCCTGTAGTAGTACGTAATATATGTGTTATCGATATAATATATTTTCGATGACATTAATTTAATTGATAATATATTAAGCGTTAGTTTATTATTAATATTAATATTATAAAATTATTAGTAAATTATTTGTATTAATCCCGATAAGGACGGTAAGGTATGTCCATTTTAGTAATATATTATTCTCTGCATGTAAAAATATTTTTTTATATACACGTGTATATACATATGTAATAATTATGAAAAATTATGTTATGGATCCCACGACATGCGTTAAATACTCCAACATTTATCCGACTGCTCGTAAATACGATTCGAACACATGGCAACCTATATGAGTGTGCAAGATATTGCCGTTTCGATGTTTACACTTAAAATTACAATCACGAAGTCAATTCACGTGCTGAAGATGTGTTTACGTACTTAATTCTTCACGTGATGTATATGTGTATACATATAAAATTTTAAACTATTATATTGTAATCATTTCAACTTAATTGTCATAACTACAAGTATACATTAAAACTTGTCAAACACCTATTAAATCGTGTGTATTTATTATTTTTTAAAAGTATTACTATATGGGCCAATTAGCCGTAGAAGGGCAGAAAAGGGCCGTAATAAAAAAAAAAAAAGTATTACTATTAAATAAATAACATTATTTTCAAAATAACGCGAGGTGGAACTTGAGAAATTGAGAAGTTAAAAATGTGAAGTAAAATTAAATGTCACAGAAGTGAGATATTTTGAAACATACATATGTAGCATGTTTTCCGTTTCCTAGGGCGCAAAATTACATTTTGTGTCCGCGATACGATGGTTATTTTTTGAAAAAAAAAATCAATATTCAAATTTCAATTGTATTTTATTAAGTATCTTAGAAATTTGCGCATGATGTGTCAAAGAACAGAAATAAAGAATTAGAAAAATCGCTAAAAATTGGCATCATTCTCATGTGCAATTTTTGCCAGGCTTTCTAGCAACTGTTTCTTCACATTGACCGACTTTTTTTCCGTCACCTTTTATTTTGGGAGCTCCGCTATAACAATAACCATAAAAGGAAAGCCAAAAGGAACGGAAGACAATCTTTAATTCCACACTTCATTGTTCACTTCCTCCATACTTACTGTAGGAATCTGGTTGTATGAAGCGCGTGGGTTCCACCGCATATAATAGATAGTTGCGCCTTAGATCGATGTCGAATGAAACGTCAAAAAAAAAAATAAAAGACACGAAATTATACGCAGTGCAATGTATGACACATCGAATAGGCGTAAGTTACCGACGAATAACTCCACGCCTTTCTATGCGCATTATCACCGATTTCGCACACGCTGAGCTGCGTCACTTCCCTATTTCTAACGATTAAATCAGTCTATGTATAATTTAATCATTTTTTGGCCAACACCATTTTATGCCGCCTCGATTATTGAATCGATACAACGAAAAATCGCTTGTTTGAAAATACCGTAATATATATAATAATGAATCACATCTGCATACGTATGCTTTACGTGATTCATTGAGGACATATGATCCTAAAAAAAGTCAATTACAATCTCTCTAAATTCCTTGAAATGATGTCTCATTCTTCTGCTGTACTTAAAACTGAGCAACTCCATTTCGAGTGAGAAACCCACTATATATAGGAGTGGAATTTCACCCTCACGCAATACACTTTTTTTTTATTGTCATGAAAAATAATGCACCCATAAGATTCAATGCTTGAATGTATATGCTATCAATTAAGCGGTCAAGAAGTTCGAACAATACAACACCATGACAATTATTATACTCTTGTTTATTATAAATCGATAAAATTCTATATTTGAGTTTATTCCACTTTTCGTTGAACTACTGTTATTGTTGCACTCGTGAACGTGTAAAATACGAGCAATTCACGTATTTGTTCGTTCGATAACATTTGCGTTCGTTATTTGTAAACAACATGGCCCGATGTACACGTTGTTGCTAGTTGCGGAAATGTAGCGAAAAATACGTGATTTCAAAAACGAAGTTTCAGCAATATTACTTTGTTCATTTAGTATTATTATAATTTTTGTTTCAAAATCTCAATCGTGTAATTTATATATATCCTAGTTGCTGTAATATATCGATGATATCGTCAAAATTGTAACGGTAATCGATATTTAGACGTGATCGACTCGATAAACGAGAAGGCACACAAGTATTTTAATCCCTTCTTTATACCTAATCTCTCATTTCTTAGTCCAAAACGCTTTACTATAAACCTATCTGCGAAGACTTGATATTCATGCGCGAGCGCGTATAAACCAACCTAAGTGCTGAGGTATATATATTACCTTTCATTATCGATAGAGTGCGGAGCAGCAGTAGCTATATCACTAGCAACATAAGCAAATATCAATTTCCTCATTATGCTGCTGATTGAATTTTTTATTTATATTTTAGCGTATCATATAATTTAAATGTCTCCTCCATTCGTTTCAATTATCTTATTAAGATTAGAATAAGAAGAATGTTCCGACATTTTTCCTTGACCGCTATTTATTTCATTGTGTATTGTAAAATTCTTTTTGAATGGAAAACGACCTCGTTGACAATATTAAAGAAACAGAACACAAACAAATGTACGTTTAGCCGCCTTGATGGCCCTCTTCTGACTTTGTTATCTTTTTGATAATGAATAAGTTTGAAATGAATATCGTCAACCACACTTTTTTCTATTACGCTAAAACGGCTCGGTCGATAACGTCAATTCCTGAAAAATTCAAATGAAACAGAAACTAGGTATATTTCCAAGTCAAAATCTATTTTAGGGCGCGTTTACGCGTTTTTTATGAATGGACGTCAATTTTCAGAGAAATCGGTTTAGATTAGGACGAGAATTCGCAAGAACAAAGTTGAAATTATACACTACTTATACAATTCCAATTTATATTCTTGCGAATTCTCGCCCAATTCTGAACCGATTTTCGACTTGAAAATGCATCTATAGTATCAGTTTAAGTTGAACATTTCAGGTTAGGAATAGACATTATCAACCGAACCGCTTTAGATATTTCCTGGAGAATCCAAATCTGCAATAAAAAATTAAGGTTCCTATTTATGTTATTTATGTTCCCACCACCCTCATCCCCAGGGGGGGGGGGGGGACGAGTTTGGTATCACTGGATGCCCCCCTTCGTGTCGAGCAACTTTCGTTCCATACCTTTTTTATTTTATGTATAGTTCTCGAGATATTTCAAAGTCTTCAGATAAATCGACCGCACTGTAATATATTACACACGAAATATATTTTGTCTTCACTCTATGGGATTACGATGGTCTAACATTATTTATAATATATTTAAAATGTTAATTTGGTGTCATCGTTGAAAATGTCTGTGTGTAATTGCAGAAAATCGTAGCAACTTTCCTTGATATTTGTCCAACTTTATAATATCTAATTTTTTCAAAATTTGCAAGTTCTCGCTACGTTGGTTTCAAAAATGACCATTATTCTTTTACAGTGTATTATTCATTTATTTATTAATTTCTTATTTATAAACTGACTAACAGTAGCATTTCCCAACTTTATTTATTAATATCAAGCTTTATATTTTTAAATGCAAATGTTAAATAAAAGGTTTTCATTTATTATAATAAATATTTTCATTAAATAATTTCCTTGTGAATTAAATTATTGGTTCCAGTATGTAAACATTTTTTTTTTTTTTATATTATATCTAATGTAAACATGTTTTGATAAGTTTATTTTATAATTGTAATTAAAATATGTTTAAAGTCCAAATAAATTTCGAAAGAGGATCACAAACATTGACCGAAACGTTATAAAGGGTTTTGATTTAAAAATCAACGTTCAAGAACCGACAAACGAAAAAGTTAAAATTTAATTAAGTAATAAAAAGGATGAAACAATAGCCGTTCTATATAAGTATATTTCGTAAATCCATAATGTCAACTGTTTTTAATATTAGGCAATAGTATCTATTTGTCTCGATGTATACGGAAGAGTAGTAAAATTCCCCATATTACATTAAGTTGATTAATAACGGAAAAAGAGCTGCAACCATTTATACAATTGGATATAAATCTTAGTACAACAGCTCTTATGGATCTACAAGTATATTATGTTTACACTAGAATAAATCCAGCACAAATGATATTGCTGAAGCATTGCGGTAGGAATAGCCCCCAATTGCAATCATGATGGTATTTGTACACTGACTCTTTTAGGGTGCTGGAATTCCGATATGAAATTACACTTTATTACAAATATGAAATAAAAAGAGAGATATAGGAATCCCGTGAAGCGAATAGCCACGAAATAAAGTTCTATATAAATCCGCTGAAATCTGCACACTCCATAAAACTATTAAAAGAATTAAACAAAAAATCTGCAAAAATACGGCATATATATCAATATAATAAGGGAGCTGCCGAGTTTAAATATTATTACGATATTGGCACCATAAAAAAACATCGTCCGCGAAGTATCGTAAAGTCAGTAAACAGATGTCGAACAGACCTGGAATATGCAAGATGTTAATCATCCGTTATCGTACCACTGCAATCTCGAAAGTGCGAAAATCTCTCCCTTTAAAGCTAAATCTGTTTTTGGTATAGTTATCTCTAACCCAACATTACTGTAGTATATAAACTCAAGGAATCTCTAATAGCGCGGATAATAGTGAAACTATAAATTTTAATATCTGAAAAATTAATCCTGAAGATTTAAGATCTTGAAAAACAATTAGAAACACTATAGGATTTCAGTTGGTCGAATTTATCAAAACTAATGAACTAATGAAGATCTGCTAAAAACCATTAATTTTATGGATAAACACAAAATAGAATCAATAATTAGAAATGCATTTTACAGATTTAATTAACTTATGGCGGGTGGCGATCATTATGGTTACTAATTAATTTGTGTCATTTATTAAAGCTGACAGCATTGAACAGTACATCACGAAGTAGATGTATTGGTAATCCGTATAGCCCGACAAAATTAAGAGCAAACCGCGTATGAGGAAGCGGTTAACGATAAAGATCGAAGCTCGTGTACGTTGGCCCAACAATCATAATCTACCGCGTAACGAGCAACGCGAACGCCTAATATCAATTAATCAAGGTTGTAGTGCAGCATCCCGTCACTCATTTCAGTTTCAGTAAAGTAGTTTCCAAACTTCGAGTCGAAAATGAACAAAACTGATAGCACGGAGGGGGGGGGGGGGCTCTTGGAATTCCCAGTAGCATTTCGCTTTATCGTTTTAGTCGATTGGTCGCATCCGCTCTGTTTCCAGACCGGAAGCCGAAGGCCGTAAGTTTGCAACGTAACCTTGCCTATCAATGATGATGCGCATTCTTATATTAGTAACACTCGAACAAACACATGTCGCGCCTTTCAATCTCGACTTATCGCGGACAATGTGAAAATTACTGAATCAACCTGTGATGTAGCAGATTCGAATATTTATGCTGCCTTGAGAATTTTTGGATTAAAAAGAGACTGAAGATAAAAAACAACCTCGATTGTGGTATAATCAAATTAATCACACGGTACAAAATATATTGCGGAGTTCGTTGAAAAAATTCATCGACGAGCCGAGAAATATAGGTAAGAAATATTGAATGACGATTACGTAGGATGCGTTGGTAAGATATTGGAATGAATATGTATATATCGTTTGATGATTGGCTTTGATGATTGGTAATTGAAATAGATATTGTTAAATCTTAATCCAGTTTGAAAATATAGTTTCAAATTTTACAAGACAACTAGATCTCAGCGAACGAAAAGTGAAATTTTTAATTTTGAAAACCAAATGGCGTACATGAACCGGATGATAAATGAGCACAGTATAGGGTCCCCATATCCCGTCATTTAATTTTTCGGGTCAAGCAATATGACGGCACCCTCCCTTATATTAAAGTTTATACTAGCAGTGGTAGAAAGAGAAAGCGTTGCTATTGCCTTCTTACGGTTAATTTAGAAAAGTGCAACAATTTTAAATAAAAAGAAGATTATTAAAATAAAGGGAAGTTAATATAAGAGAGGTCATACCTTACCTGAACAATAGATGAAAAATGGACATCAAAATTTATACGTACATTGGACGTCCGATGCACGTCCAGTTTTCGTATATGTAATTTTTTTTTTATAGGTGGAAAACGGACGTAAAACAAACACCCAGTGATGTCCACTGTTATTGCACATCAGAACGTCCAATTTACCTACGCATGTACACATCCCCTAAAAGCATACACGCATAGACTTCTATAGTTTACGTCCATTTTTCGTCCAAGTTGTGTTCAATCTCCGAGTAGTGTTCAATCTCCAAGTAGTAAATCGATATTTTCATGGACGTAAAGTGGATATATATATAATAACACAACACAGTCCATCCTGAGGAGCTCCTGAGGAGCCGCTGAGGACGTCCAAATGTCCGTTTTCTCTCGGATGTTTTTTCTCGGAGGAGCTTCTCGGGAGCTCCTCAGGACATCCCGGGACGGATTGTGTTGTATGAGGTAAATACGTGGAATTTTAATAAACGAAAATGGATCATTCCTTCAGTATATACTGACTGGACAGCATCGCTAAAGTGTGGACACTCTTATGAAGACCACATCATTCCTCTATTATAAAGTTTTTCTTTTTATAATTTTTTTTTTTTTTTTTTTTTGTTTAAAGCAGTGGATTTTTCACTTTTTGACTTTCCAGTCGATATCTACATTCAAAGCGCAAAGTTAAAGGAAACAATGAAAAGGTGAATAATTTACGTTCAAATTAGGGCAGAAGGGAACCTCTATACTCTGTCCAATACCATCGAGTTAATAGCGATTCTCCTTATTGATTTAGGATAGAAACCATTCGAATAAATGAGGGGTTCAATGAGTCCTTCAGGCTGCATGTTTCAAGCAAAATTAATTCAGATCGGGGCATTCAATGCTGAGTGGACAACTTTTTTTGGATATATTGTTTATCCGTTAAAAATAAAGAAAATAAAAAGAATTTCCAGGCCATTAAGATTGTCTCTTTTTTCTATTAAGTTCTTAAAATTGACCAGTAGAGGGATAATTTTTCGTGAAAGAGCTATTTTCCTCTTTAAAACGAGAAAATTTTTTTTTTTGTTTTTTGTTATTTATTTATTTACGGTCGCATCAACTACAAGGTCATTAGCAACTACAGTCAAGTATAACAAAGAATAATAAATTTTTTAGTATAAATTTTTTAGTCGGTAAGCTGAGTCAAAATTAAATAAATAAATGGACGTCAAAATTAAAATCAATGCACCATTGTCAACAATTAAAAGAATAATAAATTTATTTATTACATTGTATTGTTTACAGTATTATTACTGCACAAAAATAATTTGTCCGCGGTATTGAAGGATGCAAATAAAAAATTGATGGCCCCTACATTATATGCCGTTGTATGATATCCAAGGGACTTATTTTTTAATAACCTTGTTTATAATATGCATTTGTTTTGCAAATACATCTTCTAGTTGCCACTATTTTCAAGACATTAACATGTTTATAATATAGAATGGTATTCTAGGAATTTTTATGGATTTTTAAAAGTATCCCAAGTTTTACAAAAACCATATTGAAACATTTAACGTAGTTTTCTAACGTAGTTTTAAAACTAAACAAATCTACAAAAGAAGTATATGATGAATTTTATTTTAATATCATATTTTGCGTAAAAAATCGTCGCTATTTTTTAGTAGTATATGGTTCAAAGCACCCTGTATATCTATCACTTTTTGCTTAAAAAAAAAAATAAAATAAAATAAAAAATCCAACCAAAAAAGTGGTCCACTTGACATGGATTGTCCCATGTGCAATGACTATACATTCATTTATGGGCATCAATGCATTTTATGACTTCCCAACTTTGGATCTAGTTATGCAGGCACTCTATAAAAAGGACGAAAGAACTTCTGTTGAAATTGAAAATCAACTATGAGATTAATCAAATTTTAAAGATTTCGTTTTATTTTAATCGATTGTTGTTACATTTAATCTTAAACATATTAAAAAATAAAAAAAATACCTATATTATAAGTATTTTCAAGAAAAATAGATGATAATTTAATAAATATTCTATTTACTTCATAACATGTTCAGAAAGTTAAAATTATTAGAAGAATACCAAAAATTACAAAATTTTTATAAATTATAATTTATTTTATAAAGAAAATACATGTGGTTTTTTCGGTAATTTCATGACATTTCATAGATTATAAGAAAAACTAATTTCAGTATACGAGGTAAAAAGCAGAGTAATACGGAAAATATGATGGACTTTTTGAAAAGAAACTGTCACTTACTCACGTGTCTTTATTGCCACTCACTTCTTAATCCGACTTTCATAAATTGCACGTAAGTTTTTACGACGAATAAAAAGAACAATGATGTTTTGTATCGACGTTTTCAAATATCAGTTTAAAACGGTGTAAGATATCATTCAGTCCATGCGTATTTAATATGATTTCCTTTATCATGAAATTTAACACATGTAAATTTGTTTAGTTTAGGAATTTTATATCACATACATTAAAATCGTTAGAGGCTCTTCCGGTTCAATCTTTAAACTATTTTATTCCTGACGAATTAAGCTCGCTCAAATACCAAATCTATAAATTGGATGGTAATGTTGCACGAAATAAACATTAGCAGTGTGGATGAACGGAAATGAATTTTACATTCAATGAATTTACAATTTTTATTTCTGTACATATATAATGTTTAAACATTTTAAAATAGCTCTGGAATAGTTAAAACATTTAAATCTTTCATTTCATTTCATTGTTGATTAAAGGTTTAACGGCGACACTATATGGAAGTATTTAATTAAATTTCTATTTTCGATTCAGCAAATTTATTCTCATATGCAGTTTTTAACGGTTCTATTTTGTGTAAATGGCAGACTCTAAAAAATGTCTAAGCAAGCATATCCGACGTAAAATTAACTGAACTTTCAGCGAATCTATTATTACATTTTTCGAAAAATACAACCGTGAAAAAACATATATGATTATTTCGAAAAAGAAACATGGATTTTTCAAATTCTTTTCTTTATCTCGTTTTTCCACGTTGAAATCATTACAGAATTCCTGTTTTAAGCAAGGAAATCGCGTCCTCGGCACTTGAACTTTAAATTGTGCATATTAGTATTTTGAAAATAAAGGTGAAAGCATTCAAAATGGCGGCTCAAACACGAAAAGTTCGGCGAAGATTTAAGGAATTTTTTATTTGATGATAAAAATTTAGAAAAAAATTAATTTTTTTGACAAAGTCGTGTATATTATAGATATATAATGAAACGCTTCGTCACAGTCATATTAATTCAATATTTCAAATCTCTCAGTATATTTGTCATTAAATTATTGTAATTAAGCTAAGAAGCTATTAAACATGCATTCTTGCCTATGAAGCGCCGATAACACAAAATTAGCATTACGAATCTGGTGTCAACATTGTACGAATTGTTCTGAGCGTATATCCACCCACGGGACAAACCATATTTATTGATACGCATAATATATTATCTATAAACCTCCATTTCCTAGAATAGTTGACATATAGTTGAAGCGATCGAAATAGCAAACGTACTTTTACAATAATAATAGAATGCATATATATATATATATATATATATATATATATATATATTGTTACATAAATGACCTTAGTTTTAAGCAGTAATACCGACATTGATTTCAAATTGATTTCAAATGTTCCAAAGCTTTGTTTAATTAACAAGAAAATAGATCGGAACATATAAAAGACGGTAAACTGTTTTCTATTGTGAGCGCTTCGATAGGAACGCATTTTGTCCCATATAAAATCTGTCATTAAGGGGGTTCTAAAGTAGAACAGTTACCGACCGAGGTTTTCAACAATAAAAGTATAAATAAAAATTATTAAAACGTTTTTTTCAAAATTTCGGCTTTGCAAGGGTGATTCAAAGCGAATCCGAATTATTTCGGATAATTTTGAGCGTGACACATCGGGTCCTGGCCGGGATCCCTATTAAAGTAAGGGTTCCGGCTGGGGCCCAAAGTGTCACGCTCAAAATTCTACTAGGGCGATAGTTTTTCAGGGATTAAATCTTATTCGTAGAATCACCCTTTCAAAGCCCGAATTTTGAAATAAAGTTTCAAAATGTTTGTACTTATAGTTTGTCTGTTTTGATGTTAGATCCGTAACTGTTCCACTTTAGAACCGCCTTAAAGTTTATATTACATTTAAGACTTAGAGTAGGCCTTGTTCGCATGCATAAAAGTACGGGGAATATAGAGTACATAAACGTTAACGCACATCTTCGTTTGGAAGTAATCATATATATATATATATATATTAATTGTAATGATATAATTACTTATACTGTCAGAAAGAAGAAACACCGAGCATACAAGAAGATAGTAAATTTACAAAAAGTCTCGTAAAGTGAAGAATTCAAGGTATTTCCCACGTCTCGAATTCCTTCTCGCCCCTGATATAAACTTTATTTTTATCCTATTTCCCTCTTATAAAATTTAAAGCACGTAAACTTACACATAGTGTATGTATATATATATATATATATATATATATATTTTTTATTTAAATTTATATTTATAAAAGGTAAAATATAAAGAATTAATTATTATTGGTATATGGTATAACGAGAGAGTTCGTCAAAATTGGACATGGAAACATCGGCTTCTTACGGAAACATAGAATTATCGGAATTGTTATACAAATTGAGTACAAATGAACACATTCAAATTTAGATTACAATTTTGTCATATAAAATATAGTCTGCGCACAAAATATAGGCACGTCGAATAAATTGTATCATCTAAGTCTTTAATCTCCTACCTGGTGCTAAATTTCGAGTGACTTTGGACTTTAATCCGCTAATTATGTATACTTGGGTACATCTAGGTTAAACACTGTTTTCGGCGGGTCCAGCCCTGAAGAAACATTCCTACATTTTTATACCTGGTTTTATGTCGGATTGTAAAGTTTTTGATATTAACTTTGTGTTAAATGCTCATATTAAAATTACAATTGATTACTTTTTTCGGAAGTAAGACAAGAATCATTTATATATATACTATAGTATGTTTATGCCAAATAACAAGTAGTATTGTAAATATTTTACTATTGAATTACATAGAAAATTCAGTTATAAGTATTGGTGCAAAAAGTGCTCATTAGTTCTTTTCGATAAGAAAAGTTATTGATGTATAACCTATAAACTTCCTGTTATACTTTGAAGAATTAAATTACATATATATTAAAACCCCCGAAATTGATCAGATTTTACTATAGAAAGTAAACACGGCGTTACGTAACAAAATTGTAATGTGTAAACAGATGTGATGCACGTTTTGAAATTAGTTCAAAAAAAAAAAAATTATTGTTGATTCCTTATAGAAATAAGAGTAACGCTAATCAGTCAAAAAGAACATGATTGGAAAATCACTAACTCATTATAATTTTCAAGATACTTGAAACGATAGAATCGAAATGGAGCAGAATCGAGGCCAATCATCGGATTACATTTCTATATGCCAGTGCCGTCAAAATGTGGCAGAAGCCTCGACGCGGTTGATCGAGTAAAATGTGCATTGAAATTTCCCCACGGATTTATCATTCTCCTTCCATGCAGTGCTATGCTATTTTTATGCTTCTATACACCTTACATCGAAGATGAACTTTTGAAACCACTCGTGCTAATATATACCGGCAAAAATCGTAATGTGCAACTCTCCGCAACACTCGAAATTCTTCGAGCAAATTGTTTCGGCACTGCGTCTGAGCGCTATAACTATACACCAGATTTCCCTAATTCAATTATCTCCAAGTTCGGCTACAGTTTCGTGGCCTGTAAATAGGTTTACTTTGTATAATTTGGAAAACTTTCGGCCAATTTCATTGAATGTCCGAAAAGGCAAAAAGAAACTTTATATAGTGAAACACGCAACTTTTTTTTAGCTTTCTGCAAGCGTTCGACGCTTTGTTATTGCTCAATTTGTGATATTTATTTGGTTATAGGGAATTAGTTTGTTTAAAAAAAAAAGTACCATTTAGATCAAGTATCAAACGGAATAGCGCACGGAATAGAGTAAATCGAATTTCAGCAATACGATGCCGCATTTGCGACTACTCGTATCCTAGTTGTAAAAATCGATGACAGGATCGCTAAACGCGCTGGCAGGCATTCTGGACCAGCTAGATTCCGCGGTGGACAGGCACGATTTTACAATTGTCACGACGTGATCCGTTGCATTAATTATGCTGGCCGCAACCATTTCAAACGTGCGCAGTTCTAGATGGCATCGTGCCAAAGTCCGAACGAACCATCCTCCATGCAAATGCCCATACACGTTGCCTTACTCTTTCTTCGGATGTGAAATGCACTTTGTTATTTCAACGTTGTGTTTTTTACTCATTTGAAACAACACGATTTCACCAACAGGGTTAGTCCCTGCCGTCCATCAAATTTTATGACTTTGGATTATTTAATGAATTTGACGCTTTTATAGATAACATTTTCAGCGTGTTTTAACATTTTTTAGCAAAACTGTTTTCGGATTATTCATCTGTATTATTAATTTTCAATGTTCTAATCCAACTATATATATGCATTATCATCAGCGTGTAAGTGCGTGTCGCAATCGTTGCGTTCCAATGAAAAACTTGAAGACTGTAGCTTAAAAGTATTCTTGAATGATCAACTCGGTCTCGATCAATCTCGGTGAATGATGCAACGTCGTCTTAAGGAACATAGTCTAACTTTGAAGTTTTAATTACAGACGTAGTAAATTTTGAAATTAATAATAAGAATAATGACGAATTTGTAAAACCTTAAGAATATTATTTCATTGAATTTTTTTGCGATTATATGCATAATGTATAATTGAATTAAAAATTATTATTCTTTCTATTACTTTAATTTAATACTGAGTTTTAAATTGTTAAATACTGAGGCATTTTTTCAACTCAACTAAAATTAATTTAAAAAAATGCACTTACTTTTATTTTTCTTCTTTTATTACTACAAAATATTAAAAATAAACGGAATTTCTTTAGTATTTTGTTTACGACTTGTAAGTAACCGTCTCGTTTTGTTCTCAACTCAGCCGGTCGTTTACGAGCATCCCTTTTGTTTCTGCAAATTTCAGAACATCTGTTCCTTATCTCTCGCATGCATGTCTCATTGTCTTGCGGCGACTCCCTATTTTCATTCTATCCTTAAATACACTTTCGCGTTTCTTTCTTAATCGTCATAAGACGAAATATCTCTTCGTAAATTATCATTTTTAATCTTTATTTGAACGTAGAAGTGTTTTCTTTTAGTTATTCATTTCTTAAAATGTCTTTCTCTTAATCTCTCACACATATATACGTATAATACAAAATTCCTATTGTAAAAAGTGATACTTAATTATATATGAATGTACTTTCAGAATTTCAACGAAATTATTTGAGAATTAATAAGTAAAAACACAAAGTGTTTTATGTTTTTTTTTTTTTTTCGTTACCATTCTCAATCTATTTATACCTGCATTCAAGTACATTGTTAAAAGTGCATTAAACAGTTTTTTTTTAATTTTTTAAAACTAACCTTTTTATTTATTTATATCCCTGGATCGAATCGGTACAATTCTCTAATATGATCATCGATGCATGCATCGTATACTTCAGAGACGGCATTTATCATTCCATTTATATTCCATGGATGTTACAATATTACATTCGATATCATTTCCAATGTTGTATATCAGGTACCTACCACATGTTATATTTATGGGATAATTTTTCAAATTATACACCTAGGATATACCAGAAATGTCACAAACACAATATCTTTTCATTACTTATTTAATTGTCCTTACAAATGAGAATTATTTTCCTTAAAATTGTCTTCATCCAATCGATACAACCTGTATAAAAAAAGAATTCTGACGATTTTTGCCTCCTTATGAACAACTTTCTGTATAATTATTGAACAGTTTTGGAAGTGTTTATATAATAATAAAAAGAAAACTTCAAAAAAGTCACAAGATGATATTACCCCTTATCTTTTTAATGTAAATTAGTAAATGACGTTCATCAACGAGGTCACGTTAAAAGCTCCTTAAGTCGATCATACTCGTTCAAAACCTAATTGTTTTCCGTACACATATAAACGTCGTCTCGTTTTTTTTTTTTATTTTTTTTAATCACCTCATAAAACAAATCGATTGTTTAACCAGCTCTTTCGCGCGTTTTCAATTTCGCTTCATTTAACTTTCGGCAATCTCGAAATTGCTCGTCGTCCCCGGGACACGCGATTCCAAAGAAGAATTTAAAAAATGGACCTACTAAACTTAAGTCGAATCGTTGGCGTGAAACGTTGAGATCCATCTATTTTCAGGCAGGTAAAATGTATAAGATTGAAGTGAAGTGTATGGCAGGCTCCCACTATACTTCAGGCCTGCGCCCCGAAACTTTAATAATCGCGGAAGTTTTCAAGTCCGTGCAGACAGCGATCGACGTATCGGAGAATGCCGAAAAGGTTTGCGCGCAGCAAACTCATTTTATCAGTTATACGAAAGCCGATTTGCGGTTGAATTTTGAAGAGGTCGATTTGAATATTAATTCCCCGTTAATTGGAATTCATAAAAACTAATGGCAAAGCCCGCGCTGTAAATAAACTGTCGTAAAATACTCATTAAATATATGCGTTATCTTTTTTAAAAGTTTTTATTCCATCCAACGCAGACAATTCATCAGCGTCAATTCCTCAGCGTCAAAATTTTACGGCTTAATTTTATTAAGGAAACATGAAAGTATATATTTCTTCGAACGATTAGTGCACAAAGTGAGTGATTTACATAATCATTCGTGATAATACGATGATAAAGTCTGTATAATAAATGAACTCTTTATTTCCATTCAATCGCCTGTTCATACTTCAATATATCCTTTTAACGCTCTTCCCTTATGCTCACTTAATTATTTTTCGTTTAACCTTCATCCTCACTTTTCCGCGCGTCAATATTGCATCAGCATTTCGTTCTTTTATCCATTTATCCATCCTACACTATTATTAATTTCTTCTCTAAATCTCCTCTCTGCATTCATTGACTTATCCTCATTTTCTCTCGTACCAATTCTCGCTTGCTTTGCTCCATAACTTTTCCCCTTTGGCTTTATTTTCCCCCTAATTTTATTACGGGTTCGTTTATTTCAACTAAAATCTGTCTCACTTATTTGCGTATTTACCGTTGGGAATATATAGACTGTTGACGGCGAATACGCCTTTTTAACGCGTAAAGCTTCTCTGTCTTCCGTTCCTTTGTTTTCAGTAAGTATAAAGTTTCTTGTTTCAATTCTTTTTTCTTTGTATATCGTTCCAACAATAACAGTAGCTTACATAATTTACTTGAGTTTAATAAAATTTATCACTCTTATTAATTATGTGATCATCAGATGTGTATGTTTCTGTAACGAAAGCCGATGGCATCTAACGCGTAGAATACACATGGCCATTCAGATAGATGTATGTAGGTATCTGCATTTCGTGTTTAAATTAGCGTGTCATGTACACGAATAATCTAATGGCATTGATAAAATATATGGTAGTCGTATATTGTTACAAACAGAATCGATCTTTAATTATTTGCGTTACTATTTTCCTGCAATTCTCCTCACGACGTTGCAAGCCATAAAGGCAGTACTTCTGAACTTTAGACTGCCGGTAGTCTCATACATACGACGAGAACCTGTTAGGTTAAATTGTGAAGCCTCTAAAATGGCAACGATATTCGGATGAAATGGAAGGTTATTAAACTGAAAAAAAATTTGTTATTTTGAAGTAAATATTTACTTGAATTAAGAAAATGTTTCCTTCTTTTTAGTAAATCTCACTTAATTCAAGAAAATCTTTCCTTAATTGAAGTAAATATTTACTTGAAAATAACAATTTTTTTTTCAGTGTAGGATAAAGCTGGAGTCAGAAAGCTAATAGGAATGCGATTAAAGTTAATAAGTTAATAAAAGTAAAGGAAAAGTTGAGTAGAGAGATCGTAGAGGCCACCAACTCGAAAACTTCGCTTCGAAAACAAAGAACATTGTACTCGATATCGTTGCCATCATCAAAATATTTTTTAATACAAAAATTGAAAACTGTGTGCAAAACGCGTATTTTATTTCAATTACATCAAATCGCAGTTGCATCTATCCTATAAACGAATACACACATATGCACACACGTGTGTATATATATATATATATATATTTGGATATATATATATATGCATGACATGGAGTGTCATGGACATAAATCATCAAGTGGTTCAGTGGATAACCCATATATATAACCGATCCAATTTACAGATTACGGCTATTCGGAAGATACATAAAATTTCGTGCGAATCTGTCTAGCTATATATAATTGTTACCATTGCACAGTTATTATGGACGTATGTGCTTTTCTATATGCAATAATTTCTATATATAATTGTATAGAAATTTCTTTTATACTTGGTCCATTCTTAAAATTATGGTACAGACGTATAGAAGAAAAAGGGAGAACTATTTTGAATAAAAAATACGAGGTAGGAAATTACAGTCTGCAAGTAATCTCTACTCTTCTGATAGAACACACGAAAGCTTGAAAGTTCTGAAGGTATGGTTTATTTAATTATTTATTTAAACTCTAAATCATCCTCTCTGACAAAAATGATAAATAGTTATTTAATTTTTTCGTATTGCTTTTGAAGCATTTTTATTTTTGTTAATATACCTGACTTTGGCTGAAAGTATATTTTTTCATAAAAAGCGGTGAATCTTTTGAGTGATATCAAGCGCATTTTATTTTAATTTCCACTTTAAAGAGCTCAGAAAAATACGAATTTAGTATATTATTTTCGGCATTTTTTTTTTTTTTTAATACAACCAACATGTACTTCGCTGGTCGCAATTGTTTATGGTGTGAATTTTAACCTGAATCTAAAATTTAACGTCGATGTGGAAAAATGACTTAATTTGTCTATTGGCTGACGTGTTTACCGAAAACTGCTGAAAATCAAAAGATCTGTATACAATTCAAAATACTGAAAATTTGTATATATACGAAATTCTCCAATGGCTATATGTTTATCAATTTTGTAATAAACATAGCTTCCACAGATGACAATATTCGTTTCTAATAACAAGTTTTATATATATATATATATATATATTATTTTTATTTGTGCATTATAACAAAAGTTAAAAACTATAATGTATAAATTAAAAATAAAGTAACAATTAGCAAGTGACAAGTCTTTAAAATTACGAATAGATGATGACCTACGAATGTTGACATGTATTATACATATTGTAGTCTATATTAATAGTATTGTAAATAATTTAATTATAATTGATACTAATATTATATATTTTTTCTTAATGTATAGATGATCACCTTTCGTGCGCATATACTGAAATATGTGTATCGTATACAGGGTGTCTCATTTTAATCGCCCCACCGTAATTTTGCGAGATTTAAGACAGATGGAGAAAAATGATCCAGACAAAAATGGAAGGGGATGGAGGGGGTCATCCAGTGGCATCAAGGACCTTGACCTTGAACTCGATTGTCAAGGTAATTTCAAGGTCAAAGTGATTTTTTAATAAGCTCATTGTATTTGAATTTGTTCATGTAAAAATCTATGTCCAACGTATACACGGAAAAGAAAATGGATAACAACCGCAGCCCTTGTCCTTTGATTTCGCAAGGATTAGTATATTTGAACAGTTTTAAATTACGATTGGAACAGTATGGATAAATTTATAATATACCTACAGAATATTCCGTTCAATATTAATTTTAATCAATTTGACGGAAGTATATATTCTTCGCCAACAGAATTCCACCTCTTAAATTGTAACTACATTTTTCATTTTTACGAATAGACCTGCATATACATGTTATTATTCTTACACAACTTGCTGTGTAAAATAGAAGGGCGTAGGTATAAAGAATTTTTATTAGGTGATAAGAAAAAGGTAATAACAATTATGGACCATTATTATTCCCAGGAGAACTGACGCTCTAATCGTCGATAAAATGCTATAATGTTGCTCTTATTAGCAACGCCGCAACCGTGTTCTATAATACACGTCTGCATCTTCGATCCACGTGCTTTGTAAGCCTAGTGCCCTCATTCGCCAGTTCATCCACCAAGTCTAACTCGCACCAGTAGACCAAACCAACTCGCGCTTCGTCCTATATGATGCGACACGAAGCCGACCACTCATTGTCTCGAATCACAATTCTATGCGTTCATGTTAATATTTTTCATGATATTATTAGCAGTGGCACAGCAGTTAGATCAACTTCCGTGCAGTAATAAAAAAATTGAATTCAAATGCATTAGGAATCGTACATTGTTCATAAATATTTTTACATTAAATTATTTTAAATAATGTCTTTAAGGAAACTTTTTGTTTATTGCATCCAAAATAACAGTTTTGTGCAATTCTTAACGACATTATTTATAAATTATTTATTTCTACGGGCGCAAAGTATTATTTTGGCAATGTTAACTTTACCGCACTGGAATCGATAGCCATGCGCACAGTGAATAGTCGTGTATACATCATGCACGTATATTACGGATAATAAGACATTACTTGCACACGGGAAAAAAGTATTGTTGGGTCAACTATTCTTTTGGTTGACGCGACCACTTCTATGGTTCATACAACCGTAGAATTGTTGCTCCAACAATAATACTTCTTTTTTTGTGCAGGTCATTACTAACTTCTATACTTCAATCATGTCAAATTCTAAAAATTTCTGCATGTTAAAATTAGTACAAGAACCTATTTATACACGAATTAAAAAAAAAAAACAAAAAAAAAAAAAAAGAGTCTGGATTGGGTATCGACTTCTTGCGCATTGCAAATAAATTTTTTTCTTGGTTAAAATAAAAAAAATAACAACACAACATTTTTTATTTCTGTTCCGCCGTTTTGTGTGACTGACGTTTTTTAAATATATTTTTACAAAATATTTACATGGTATAAAGCCTTGCATATAGAATTTCTTTTTTTTTTTTTTTTTTTGTGTTTAAATAAAAGTATTGTGGTATTAAGAATGTCCATATCCGTGAAATTTTTTGTGGATATCAAAAGCTTACAGCAGATACAGCATAAGCTTAATTTTAATTTTCTATTCGTATCTATCCTAGGAATGCGGAATGTCATCATTATTTTATTCCTTAAACTATTTATATTCACAATTATATATACAATATTATACTGTATTTAGATTATATGTAATATTCATATAAAATTTTTTAGTAAATTATACAGCATGCCCCTTCTATCGAAACATGTTTCAGATATAACTCATGTTTTGGCTGTTGTACTTAAGATTGCAAAAAACAAAATTACCGAAGTTCGATATCACCGCTGTTTTAGGGAACTATATATGTATAGATCTTTAAATATGTAGGCGGCCTTTTTTGCTACGGCACCTACGTCAGTTCGCGTGTGCTATGATGTAATTGGTAAAACATCTATTATGTCCACAACGAAAATAAACGCTACCAATTTCGAATGTCAGTATTAAACGTTCGAATGTATCATTCTATAGTATGGTACATTCCGCTGTGATTAAAAAAAAAGTTTCGCAGTAAATCGTGAAAAATACTGTTTGTACATTGCACAGTATATTATTAATTGAAGCGTACTTTTTATCCTATGATTTAATTAAATGATCGAGATTTATTTGCTTTCTCACGACATATTGGGCCAACACGTAAGGCTCGTTACTCAGCGGTAATGTCGTCCCAATTGGAATACGACAGAAAGACTAATCACATGAATACGAAAAACAGACATTTTTTTTTAGGAAAAGCGGGTTAAAACCTTGTATTTGACATGGACTGGAATAAGAACAAATACAACAAAAAACCGATACCCTTCGTACTACCCACATATAATCAGTTATTCAATGATATAATATTGTATACATAATATAGAGTACCTGAAAATTAGATTTTTTATTAATTTGTTATATTTTTCAAGACATTGAATAACAATCTTACGTACGCATAGAAACTTTCTGACATTATATTGGACGACATTGCATTTAGAAACAATAATAAGTAAAAACGATTAATTGCGATCTTGCAGTACTTAATTCAAAATTTCGATTTGTACTCCGAGCTATTAGATTATTTGAAAAATACAGTTAATTCGAGATTTCTTGATGTGATTGTATTTCGCTGTGATGAACACTGTGAAAACTGTACCTTTATATTACATGAATATTCGTTAATTGTTAGTGAATATTGGATTTGAGAAAACGTGAAAATTTTAGAATCTCCAAAGAGATTAGTGTTAAGTACCTTTCGAGTGCAAATAATGAACTTCAAAGAGACTAGGATATAACTTTTGCTATTAGACAGGCGAAGTTTAAGCTTTTAGGACTTGTGTGTTTTCTCGTCAAGTTTCGCTGCTAATTTATTCTGACCACGAATTTAAGGAATTTTTATTCGGTCATAAGTTCACTTGACTAGAAACTGGGGTTCCAATTTGACGTTTATTGCCAGATGTTTTTAAATATAGACAACAGAGATTTTATTCGGATATGAATTTTGACAGGTATTTTTAGTGTTTACCAGGAAATAACCGTTTAGAGATCATTTTGTGGAGTATTTTAAGCTCTCGGTAATAAATCACAGCCGCGGAAATTGAGAGGGATTCAAGAGTTTGAAGTTCGAGTGAAATTTTTTTTTTCGAACTTAACCAAGCTTGTTACGGAAGTTTATGCTGGTATTATTCTAGCTTACTCTCCTTATTCCACGAATATCTTAGAAAATCAAATCAGATCTATATGTACAAATCTCATATTTGTAAACGGACATGAGCGTTTATTCCATTTCATTACAGAGTATAAAGTTGATATGACCAATATATGGTTACCAATATAGCAAGGAGCCATTAAAAAACAAACGTGCGTGTATAGATTATGAATAAACAAAAAAAAAATTGAACTTTCGAAATTGAAAATCAGTTCCGTTTAAAAATAAAGCAGGAATTTCGAGAATTTTTAGTTTTTTGGGGTTTTTTATTTCTCCGCAATTGTTATATTCAATTATGTCCTTCCAGACAACCGCTCCTAATGATGTCAGCCCTAATCCCTTCGGTATCGCCAATAAGGATTCAGCTATAATTTACGAGACTTTGCGAAGCATTAGCGTTGCCTCATATTTTACAGCGATAACGATTGCTGTGCAAGAGGCAAGACTAAAATATCGTGAAATGTACACTATCATAGAACCCACAATAAAACTGTTGCCCGCGACAACTCTTTTTATCTAATAAAATATAAGTTATTATCGCTTTGAATTATTCCCTACGTTTTTGTAAATATGACAGTTTTCGAATCTTATATTTGTCGAAATTTTGTCATTCACAAATATTTATAAACATTTCAGGATGGAAATAATCGAATTAAGACGATCTAATGGTTTTTGGAAAAATGTTTGTTATCATTCAATTTATAATTGTTTTTCTTTCTTGTACTTGACAAAAGGCTATTTTGTAAACATGTTTTTAAAACATTTACGCTCACTGCTAACTGCATGATTGACGATACGATGTATAATTTCGTCAATAATACAGTTTTAATCTGTATATCGATAGAAATCGTAAAATATGTACGTCATTTTTTTGAAGTACCATCTGACATCTTGACAGTCCTAATTCATAAAAAAATCATTCACATCGTCAGTGAACGTCGACTAGTAAATGTAGGATATGTAGGATGTAAATGCAGTTTCAGACATTTTTCAACACTAAAATATTGATTTTATATTTGTCATTGAAATGTTATGCTTACTTAATGTTTTGCCTACTAGTAGAGGTCTATACAGAAAAATTTGTACTCCGAGCTATTAGATTATTTGAAAAATACAGTTAATTCGAGATTTCTTGATGTGATTGTATTTCGCTGTGATGAACACTGCCATAACCGCAACCTCTATAAATTTCGAATTTTTTTCTGAATTTACATACAGGCCGTTCGTGCGTCTTTGAAGGCAGAATCGATGTTTTACCCATTGCGGTACTCGGTGTAGGCTTTTTTACAGTTTCCCCCGCATCATTGTACTTACGCCCGAACGAGGGTAGTTTCCAAATAAGTCGGCTACGGCGGTCGTAAAGGAGCGTGCGAAATATAGGTCTGAGAATTTTTCTGCTTAAATGTAATAACAATCCTTCCTAAGCATGTATTTTTTAAAACATTTACATGCAACACAACTTTTTTTGTTACGTTTTTTTATTAAAACTTTTTTTTATTAACCAAAAAGCCGAAACGTTAAATGTTTAAAATGTTATTTTATTAAATTACTAATGTATATTCTTAACAAATGTTCAAAATGGTGGCCTTTATTGCCTTATCATATGTCATACGATCTGTCAAATATCTCGCAATCTGGTGGAACAAACTGTCAATTGTCCTTTTTAAATTTCAAGGCGTGAAATTTCACTCCAAGGAATTTAGAGTCAGCCAATATGACACAAATTACCAGAAAGGTCCAATGATTTGTAAATTTCCAATATGTGTATAATAAATATTTCGTCACAGATAAATTTTTTTTTTACAAATTCATAAATCTAAAATCCTCCCTTTTGAAAGGTTAAACACTCCATTTACTTTATTGTAAAATAAAAAAAAAATAATAATTTCTAATTTTAAAGAATGAAAAGGAGGATTTTAGAAATACAGGATACATAATTAACGATTTTGAGGTATGACATTTACGACTTCTGAAACGTTACTGATGAAACTTTGAATTTTCAGAAAGTTGAATAATTAAAAAATGTCTCTAAATACCTGCAGCTCATATTATGACAGATACAAATCTGTGATATTGTTAATACATCCCTAGTAGAAAATATAAGCTGTTCCCGGATTAGTTATTCTGACACCATGTGTACATTCACAATTATAGGTTCGGCACAAATTATCAGAAACTGGCTACATTTTCTACTGGAGATAACGTACAAAAATTGTATCGCACTATATAGTACGCAGCGCTTTATAAAAGCTTGCATTCACCTATATATAGCCGAATAATTTTCGCGTGAGATGAAAATTTATTCTCAAATAAAAAATTAAAATGAAATAAACGATCAAGTCCATAAATGATATGGCTCGAAGGTAAAAAAAATGCTAATAATGTGCTATGCGTGCTACTGTACATATTTCTCTGAGTCGGCATTTGAACTTAGACTGTTACAGTAAGTATGCAATATATATGCACTTGACTACATGAACGTAAACAAATTGACGCTTATCATTATAATATATATCGTATATATTGTATATTTGTATTCAGCGGTTTGAACCAATCAAATAAGTACAAGTGTTGATTCAATTTAAAAAATATTAACAGTAAATAACTTTTACAATTTGTTTACAATAATTCTCCAATAAATAATATACTTATAGTTAAATATGAAAATTCATGTTGTTTGATATGAATGAAGTACAGATATATCTCCGCATACCCTCTCTAGAAACAATAATACATTATAAGACTCAATTATAGTGGCATTTTCTCGTATATGATACACGGCAAAAAGGTAAACGAAGTTCCAGGACGCGTAAGACGAAAATACAATTGTTCCAAACTAAAAAAAAAAGAAAGTATATTAAAGACAATGAAGGAAAGTCAGAAAAAATAAAAAAAAAATCTATACGGGGAAACTGGATTTAAGGGGGCTGGAAAAGGAGATTCTGTTCGTTAAAGTAAGTGTGCAGAGACTGGGAGCTCCATTAAAGACACAGTAGCGGGTATAATCGAATATGCGTGCACGGGCTCGATTCAGGTCGACATCGCTCGAAATGTCACAAATTTCTTCCTGCGCTAAAATGTGAGGTAATTAAACAGTTACGATATAATTGCTAGAATGTATACGGTTGAATACCTTTATATACCTTGTGAATAGGAGGTCTTAAAATGACAGCAATTCAACCAATGCATATATCCACGAGTCTTTCTTTGTCTGTCTTTCAGAATGTGATTACGACTTAAAATAAGACCATATACTTAAAGTGAAACACGTTTTACAGGAACGTGAATACATCAGAATTATTTAGCTGTTGATGCACAATCATTCAATTTATATCATAGTAAATTCTATACTTAATATTTATGATTTTGTGGTCGGTGTTCATATAATCGTTTCTTAAAGTTTTAGTCAATGAATAGAGGTCCATTCTTTTTTTGTGCCGAAATAAGCATTCAATAAGAAAAAGAATCATTAAAATAATTAAATCATTAATCGAATTATTATTTACATATTTATTTATTGTAATAGCTGCGGTAAAATACTATCAAAACACTAATGAATTTGATTTGTTCAAATGAAAATTTCATGGTCATTAGTATATAGATGAAATAAAAGAAACTATTAATTGGAAGAATACTTTTGTTCATCGTGTAATTATGGGGGCATGATCAGCAATATTCTTATTTTTCATTTTTTTTTCTAATTTAAAGTTTTTATTTTTTAATATTGGCTATGCGACCGCAATTATAGGTATGCTTAATTACATTTAGGTTGAAAAAAATAATAGTGATTATAAACGAAAAAATTTTCGATTAATTCCGGATACCTCTTTCTAGATAATTACATTACACCTTAGGTAATCCTATTACAGTAAAGTTCCATTTTACAAGACTAAATTCTCAAGAGTGACAATAGTAATTGTAGCAATCAACGTAAACAAGATTTTTTTTTAAATTAATTCTATTTAAATGTTTTTTTTTTCAATTAATTTCAAATATCTTAATTCTATTAAATTAATTCATGGTATATGTTTGAAATACCTCACAATGGGGAGTTATGTTTCTAATTACCTTCTAGAATTCTTAATAAACTTTACTGTTAAATATGTATTTTCGTTTTAAGTATAAGAAAATTGATTACAAAAAGATTAACGAAAACAAAGGCATGCTATTATTTATTCGCAACAACATTGCGAACAGAATCGACTCATCAATTATAGCAGCCGACGTCGGTTTTTGTGCTGTTTTCTTCACTCCCCTGTACCTGAAAGGGCTAAACTGACAGTTGCACTCACATGAGACTGTATAATATGTTAAGTATTTCTCTGCAAGAGAATTTTAGCATAATTGGTATCATACCAAAAATGGTATCGATAATTCGAATATTTAAATCCAAAGATAGAGGTGAAATTGTGATATCAATAGTAATAATAATAATAATAAACAAATAATAAACATTTTTTAAATAAGAAACTAATATAACTTTAACGACAGCACAAATAAAATAGTTTTAAAGATTTCACATAAAATTTTCAGCTGATTGCGCGAACATTTAAATGCGCGCGATTTTGGTGATTTCGAGATACTTGAAATACGTCAGGAGTAAACAATGGTTAATTATGAGAGAAATCTTTAAAATGTACCAAGTAACTGATAAGAAATTCGTACTTGATCCTAGCATTTAAATTAAATAAATAACACTTGCACTTTCAAGTTCTGTGTCTTATTGAATTTCGTCCTGACGTATTTACAATCGCTATATATATATAAATTGAAGTAATTGATGCGTTGTCGAATCAAATGAAGCAGGCACATCATAGCGAAAGTTTATAATAGATCGAGAAGTGTCAAAACAGTCTCCCTGAGCTTTGCTTAAGCCGAGCTTAAGATAAAAGAGAATCTGTACAGCTTTCATAAACTCCCCGAATGTTTCGAGTGCTTGAAAACTTAGATACGAACGTTGTTCGGTTCAATGAATTAAGAAGAGATTGGGAATGGCAGGACTGGGCGTCATTCTATTTTGGGTAATGTTAAGCAATCCTATATAATTAAACTCTTGTAATAAAATCGCACAGAAATAATGGTCAAAAAATATTTCTCTAGTATGAAGTTAAAAGTTAGGTTAAATTAGAATCATCCACAAAGTTGCGATTATTGACGAATGTCGACAACTTGACGTATCACCATCCTAACTTACCTTAACGTATAGTTAATTATCAACAGTTTTATTATCATTTGTCGTGTACTAATGAGGCAGTGCTATAATTATATAACCCCTGTCATCTTTGAATTTTATTTAATCATAAATCGTACATTTGATGTTTTTTACAGTTTTTAATTATCGAGAGTAAGTTTAATATTACTGTCAGTGACCCTATACGAGAGCGCTAATTCCTCATTGTTGCGAATGAAAGTGTTTTGTTTTTACAGTTACAAATGCAAACAATTTTGAATCCAATTCGAAGCGTCTCTTTAAACGTGTAATTCCGGCAGTTACTGTTGGAAGAAGCTCGTTAACTCCTTGTAAGGGGTCCGCTATTCTCTTTTAATTTCACAGGCGCGTGGAAATTTAATTCTCAGTTTAATCAATAGGCCAACAGCGCCTTGGGAACCTCTCCGGCCAATAGCCGGGAAGGAAGGTATGCGAGAATAACGAATTGTGTCGAACGTGTCCGAATGACAGGCTGCAAATGAAGCCAATTGGCCGGGGTGTCTTGCCAAAAAATCACATATCCTGCAGGCATGAGTCCCGCCAACCACCCATTGAAATGATCGCAGATGACTGTAATAATTGATCGGAACGAATTGTATCACTTCGAAAGAGCCATGATAAAATCAATAAAAAGGCAAGCAATAACAATCGAACCATCAGCCGTCAGGTATTTACGGAACTGGCGAAATCGCGCGGGGACTATAAATGGAATGGACAAGCCAAAAATAGCGATGGAGTCGGAAATTAATGAAACGCATATATATTTCTGAGAAAAAATTCTTCTGATAAAAAGATCTCATTTATTTACCATTTCTTCAACATAAAGCTTTTTATTTCTATCCCAAGAATGTTGAAAAATGATGAAACTCCGCCACTCAGTGTTAAAACTGATAATTGTGAAATAATTTACTGCGATTTTAAACGACAATGTCGAGGACACGATGTCGTAAAATAGGACAATCTTCTACTTCCTGATAACAGAAAAAGTCCATCAAAAGTTGATCAAATATTGAGTCGAGCGAAAGCAAGGTCTAAAAATGTTTTAAATTACATCCGAAAAATAAGATTTAATTGTATATTCAGGATAAGTTTACTTTGGAATCATTTTTGTTGTTTTTAAATCGGTTTGTGCCTCCATGTGTCCAATTTGAATAGAGAGAACTCAAAGTTGACCAATCAGAATTGCGATCTCCATTTTGTTCAGCGTTAACCACGTGACTTCAATGTTTAGGTTAGGGCTTCACCGATTTGAATAAAATCATAGTTTTTAGGCTACTTGGGACTAAAAATGGAAGCGTATCCGACATAAAAGTAATTTAAACACGATGAAAGAACTTGAAATATGGTCTCTGATAATCTTAAAAATAAATAATGTTCAAGTTCGCGGAAGTTCTAGTATGGAAACTTATTGAATATATGTTTTCTATATTCTTCGGAAAAGCTTGATGCATTTTAACAAACCATATAGTTTTTGTGGAAATAAAAACGTGTTTAGGAAACGAATCAAATATAAAACATTAAGAGGAGAATTTTTTGAAGAAGTTTTATGTAGAAGGCGTAGCAACTTTTTGAAATCGAAAAAATAAATAATTCAAAAATGACCGAAATACGTGAAACGATTTTTCATAAAAATGACATTTTCCGGGTATTTGCAACCCATCATCTTCAAGGAGCTTAAATGGCAACATGGGCTTGTTTGAAACGTCTTTTCGAGAAGAATTCTAAACACCGTAATAGGGTGCATTATTTATTGACCAAATATACATTAAATTGTATACATGTAATATGCCCAAAAAATCTCGACAAAAAAGTTAATAAAGTCAAAATTTATTGTATAAATAAATTCTAAACATACTTGTAATTAAAGTATATTCCTCTGTATAAAATTGTAATTTATTAAATTACTTTATCGTTTAATAATTATTGTTAAAGGAAAGCAAATATGGTAAATTATTTTATGGTCAATTATTATTATGACACCCGACTCATTTGACTCTCTTATACTCATTACTATATCAAATTATAATAGATGTAAATACATTTTTCTGTATTTCTTTTAAAAAATAAATGACTTAGATGAAATATTCGAGAAAATTTCTCGCGTTAATAGTTAATAATCGTGTATATAATTCCGAATGAATAATGCTAAAAGCTAATAATACCATGTATACGTTGAAATACTAGCTCAAGCATAACGAGAGTTACAAAATCTCTCCTGTCAGCCACTAATTCAATTCGAGCCTCATAATAAATTCACATGTATATATACCTATACCTCGTAAAATATTATAAAAACGCGAAATATAGCGGTATCTCTTTGTATTTACTTACAGGTACCCTCCTAAATAAAGTTTGCAAAGTCGGACTGGGTTTTACTCGAACGAGGATGGAATACAAATGTTTTGTAAATTCTCTTTTAGATTGTCCAATATTTCTTTTGAATTGCTTCTGGTATATATGTATACAAATGCCATCATGCCTCTAGATCCGATAGAGAAAAATAGAATATGCTATTACTGGTTGTAGCTTGCGACACAGAAATTAACGGTGCAGTTTTTATGTACCAATGCTTTCGAGAGTGAATTATATTTTCTCAAGATTTGTAACTTTATTACTTTACCATTAAAAAACGTAAATGCGTAAAACTAGACATGCGTTCGAATGTTTTTTTAATCTCTGTTTTTCAGACGCTAGAAATATAAACGCTACAAATTTTCACGTGTTTAAAATATATGTTTGGATTTTCTTTCAACATTATATGCTTTACTTGTTTTAAAAATGGCGTCTGATGTTGACTATGAAGCCAAAAAATAACATTTTCAATTTTATTGCAATGCAAAACTTTACTATGAAAATAATTCAGCGGATGAAATCAACTAAATATTATTCGTAGCACGCTGAATATTTAAATAAACAAGATTAATGAACCGAATAAACGTTGCTTTCCGTTACAGACAATTCCAGATCTTGGAAGGAGAATTCAGTGAACCGGAGGTTCAACAACACCGATATCAAACTCTCGCACTCTTCAGCGACAAAATTAAACAAGTGGTTCAATAAGTTTGCGTCAATAGTGAACACTGAAATAGGTTCATAAATCACGTCGAAAGTTACGTGGAAACTTCTCTGTCAACAAGGGACAACGTATAGAAAGACATACAAGCGTCTGATGAAGCAGCACTAGAAAATAACAAGGAGAGACAAGATGATGGACAAGACGTAATACCAGAACAAAGCCACGACGATGAAAGTCGAGTAGGGAATATTGACAACTGTTGTAAACCAAATTTAAAAAGCTATTCTTTTTTTTATTAATAAATATAGAGAAATGGACTAATTAAGTATTTGAAATTTAAAACCTTATCCACGACAAATCAACCACGAAACCACGATTAGTCCATTATTATAGATCCATTCTGATATTTCAATATCCATTCAGATATTTATAAACTGCTTAATTTTCACTTTTTAGGTTATGGTAAGGGATTGACGTATTATCGACAGAATCGGTTTAGCAGTCCCTTTCAGGGCTGCATTATAGTCAGATTTAATTGTAACCTGCAAATTGCTTCAAGATTTATATAATTTGCACATTGTCCATCAAGCGTCTGTCGAAACCGAACGAGAGGCTGCGTGTGATTGGTTGAAATTTTGTGCGTCACAGTCTATCGTCACATGAGCGGTACGTCGTCGACAGAACGTATCTGAACATCTACATATTACTGACGTCGACGTATATAGAGAACGGCTAAAGTCAAGCAGGACATAGGGAAACGCATGTTGAAGCGTTCAAGGTATATGTAATGTGTTCCTTCACATATATACGGTCTACAGTGTTACGCTTAACGATACCGACATTCTATAGATATAGCGTTTAACATACTTCCGTCGACGGCGTTTCGTCATTGTGAAGACAGCCTTCGAGTTTAAACGGCTTGTCTACTATTCGACCTCGTTGTCGCGCGTGTCAAACGAAAATCCGCAATAACGGCAAAAACAAAAGAGAAATTAACAAGTGTTTACACTATGCAAAGCATTACATTCGACATTTTATGCAATGCTTGCAAAAATCTTGCCTTCTATAGCATTATTCTTTGCCTCGCTCCTTGTTATTATGACAGCTTTATTCAGGGGGGTAGTGATCTTGTTGTATAGCATTTGCAAAATTGTCAAAAAAGAGTTTCCTTCTTTTTGCTTATTATTGCAGTAAAGTTGCTGAATAAAAAGTTATTGTCTATTTTAGTGAAAATTTACGTGTCAATATATATCACATTAACCTTTCGAAGGCGCAAAATCCAGTATACTTACTCAAAAGTAAATTCCTCGTCACTATACGTAAAAAAAAAATTACCTTGATTTATGATCGTCATTTCACACATGATCATTTAGGGATATTAGATAATAGGTATCATTTTTATGCATTTCCATAGACATATCAAGATTCAAAAATCCATATTCTCTACAGATCATAAGATCATCTAACAATTGTTACTCGATTCCCTATCGTGTGACATGTATTCGCTGAACAAAGTAATGCTTTGGTACGCGAAGTGTACACCAATAGATTATTATAATACGTCCTGTATATAAGAGTTCAACCAAATATGTTAAGTGGAAAATTATATTTATTTTCTATAGAGATTGAAACCAGGCCCATAAAATAAAAAGTAAAAAAAAACAGTCAAAATATATTTTTGGATAAATTGCCGTCCCAATATAAACAATGTCCACACATTTCCTATCTAATGTATAGGTTCAGTCACTTAGAATCAATTTTCTTTGCCTGTCATAATTAACAAAAGTTTAGCAATCTGCGAGGTAAATAAAAGTTTAGTTGTTAAGATCATTTGGTCACCGTCTGAGGCTATTCCGTCTTGTACGTTTCCCGATACTATACTACTTTCCCTCGTCGCGTGTACTTGGTCGCAAGTCCAATAAGGGCTTAATTGCGGCCGATATACTACTGGTTCTCAAAGTCGCATTTCCTCTCAAATATACAAGCTAGATTTCACGTGTTAATCAACAATCCCTAAAGTCCGGCTTCAATCAGAAGTCTTAAAAAATTCAGCATGATTTTAACTGCATGAAGTATAAAACTATATCAAAATTGAACAATTAAATTTTAATATATCGTTCATAGAGCGAGTTAATCGATTTCTAATTGAACTTCTATTATATCAATTTAGAATTGATTATATTATCATGTACATGATATCCGTCATTAAAACTATCAAGAATATACGTACACTTCACTTCGATGAAAAGAAAAAAGTATTATCGAAGAACAGATTATTAACAATCGATAGGTAGATATGCATGCCGATAAACAAATAAGACAAAGAATAAAATATACACTCTACCCGAATCAAAATATCAATTAAATTCGAAATAATAATATCATATATACTATTGATAGTTCTCGCATGTACGAGTGTATTTGTGTTCTAAAACATGGACATTTGGATCTAGAAAGGAGATCAGAGAATTAGAGGATTGGTTAATTTTAAGAAATCGCCGACAGTTTGATTCCATGTACTTGTCCAAGACTTTTAATTACTAGTTCATTATATACTACCACATTTAATTTAAAAAATGAAGCAAGATATAAGATTGTTTAAGATTTGTACTGTACATTAATTTTCTCGACAGAGTAAATACAGATAGATATACAGTATGAAGGACTAATGAACATGTACTGGAAGTTTTTTGGAAGTTTTTTACATAATCGGGGTTATCTCGACTTCAAATTGGGCAATTTTAAAAAACCGATGACTTTATTCATAGTATGAAATACTATTTTTTTAATTATATTTTTGTATCTATTATGAAACATTTTCTTTAATAAATTCAACAATATATAAGATTTCTTAAGTATAGCATATTTATTTTGTTAAAAATCGCCGATATTTCCACTTCTATAATTGGTCGATTTTTAAAAATTGATGACTGATTGATTCGCTATACATTTCCGCCTATTTAAAGTACTATATCATTATATATATATATATATATATATATCTTTGTAACAACAGTCGTAAAACGAAAAATTGTATACTAGATCATTAAATTAGATACAACTTAAAAAAATTTTTTGTTTTGTTGCAGATTACGGATGTCTCGACTTGTATCTCATCAATTTAAAAAAACCGATTACCTTTATAATCGGTATTTTTTCATTAATCAATTTTTTCGTTGCTAAATTACAAAATTCATACGCCCTTTTTAACATTTTTCGTGATAATGTTTATACGGAAAATGAATAATCAGATCTACATTAAGCCAACATATACAACAATATAGTCCACACGCATTTTTTATATATCTGTATTTTCTTTCGTGGGCTACAGCGCGTGCTAGCGCACAAAAAACGAACGTACGTATACAATAAGATCACGGACCGACATTTTTTAATTGCATATTTAGGTTCATTGCGATGTGAAACGTGGACATTTGATGGATAAACATATCTTTTTCTTTCAAGTTCTTATTTATAATCTCTCGAAGGGACTTTTATATAACAAAAGCTTGAAAAAGAACGTGAAAGTAATAATCCATTGATTAATACTGAAACGAACTTATAATAAGTTGATATAAAACTGATTACGACTGGTTACAAGCAGGATATTTAAAGAGTGAAGATTATACTTATATTTATGTTTTTATATATGAGATTGTTATAATTTGTTCTCGTAACTAAGGTATAGTGAGCAATTATTTCTTCTTTGACTGTAAATAATTTTAAGTCAGACCTAATTATTTGGTTAGGATGAAACCAAGAGGCAGTGCCTACAGTCCTTAATGTTTTGGATTGATATCTTTCGATGATTTCTATGCGTTGGATGAAGATGCCATACTCCATACAAGGTTTAATCGTTTCGATTAGTCCAAATATTTGTCTTCCATGCCATTCTGCAATCTAACTGCGTCAGCAGGTACATTCATTTGAGAGAAACTGGGGGACATATTTTATTCCAAAGCATCACATGCGTTGACTTAGTTTCGTTTATTTTATTTCTCCATTATTTGAACTATTCACTGGCTTCGTTGAGATATTTTTGCAGCGTAAATCCGATGCCATTTCCGGACTTGCATGGCTTGTATGCCGTATTATGAGCATTGGTGGCCATACTACCCTTCTTGCACATGTTGGAAGATCAGCTATATACAGGCGATAAAGTGTAGATTCGAAGACGCTACCTTGAAGTATTTCCTGCATTTGTATTTACCAAGTTGGCAAGATATTCTCGTTCATTTTCACTTTAAAGGATTTATTTTCGATATACGATTTCAGCAGTAAGTAGATATTTTTTGGAAAGAGTGTTTTTAATTTAAGGAGCAAGCTAGTGTGCCATACTTCTTCAAAAGCTTGTGCAACATCTAGAAAAACTCCAATGAAGTATTGTGTATTATTTATTTTTGTTGGAAGGTATATAATTTCATAGTCAGGTATAAATTTCTCGGAGACTACGATTTCGTTTATTTTGTTTGCTAGTAGTCCTTCGCAAATATTCAAAAAATAAGAGGAAAATATATAGACATTTTCTTTTCGAGTTACCAAATTCGATACTTCGATCCAACCGACGGTATATGATTCGATGTAATAAATGAGTATTATATTAAAGTAGTTGGTTAATTCTTTCAAATATTATTCAGTTGTTAAATGATGGTAAAGATTGTTTGTAAGGTAACAAACAAATTCATTTTTTTTCAGTTGTTTTGAAACTTTTCTTTGAGTTTCTTTCATCATCAATTATGTTCCAAGAGATTAAACTGTTGCAAGATGTTTTGCTCTTCGGGAGAGTTCGATGTCTTACCATGTGTTAAGGGCGATAATTCAGAGTTTAGCTTCCGGAAACGTGTTACTGAATTAAATCGAAGTTTGATCCTTATTGAAGGTTAGCAATTTTGGCAAAAAGACCAATTTCAGTTACACGTTCCACTTATCTTTGCATTTGTTTTATTATTTGTAGTTGTAAGTATAAAGTTAGTATTGCAAAATCGATCAATGAAATACTTCTTTGCCGTTTTTGTGCTTATGAGTTATCTAAATTTTAATTCTTGGTGAATACGCGCTTTTATAAAATGTATATCAAGTATAATGCAAAATTTGAACCGTCATTGGGTTTCAACGCTAATTAAAATAGAATGTATGTAATTGTAAAAGAGGTTTGCTTATCCATTTATGCTCATAAATAATCATCAGAGGAATGTTCGTGTTTGTTTTAATAAATTACAATAAAGAATAATGCATGGCAATAATACGCCACTCAATATGTGATCGTTCAAAAAAGGCCAAAAACGTATTATTAATGCAGTTTTCCATTCCAAAGTTTTGTTTTCCGTAATCGTTACTGACAGGCATGCATTAGACCGAATCTAATCAATTATGTTCCGGTATGGAGGTGGTAATTACAGTCATCTATTCGCAATGCAATTAACTACGAGATTAAGGAGAACGGAGGGCTGTAAGTACTGCCTACGGTTCTCTTATGAGCAAAATTCAAATGTTTTCCATGCAACTGCTACGATGTCATCGTACATCTTCGTCGTTATTCCGGAGTAATAACAATTGTTAATTACCAGCATAATCACCATGGAGCGAACAAAAATATTTCCCATCAACTTCCTTTGTGGATTTACTCAACGTTGAGATTACGGCAAGATCTCGACGCTGATGACCCGACAATAATTTCAAGATCCCTCGATGCTTATTGTCCTTAATATCGAATCTCCTTATTGCAATGCGAGGCTCAAGACGAAGATGTTCTCAATGGATTAAACTGCTCCATACAAACAAGTTAACCTAATCCTATTACTTCGAAACCGTATAAGAAAGCTTAACTGGAAAATCCGCGTAGAGTCATAGCAATAAGGAAAATTTACTTCTAAAACGCGCTATTTTTTTTTTTTTTTTTTTTTTTTTTGTAACTGGTGAATAAAAAAAGTCACAACTCGAGCATCCATGACTGGAAATCGAATTAGCAAAAATTATATATACATATATATATATTAAAATTCGCCATTTCCATATCATGATAGATCCATAATCAAGTGTGGCAAGATAGTTGTCTCTTTCATTGCGGAATACATGTTGCAACCTAACATCCGCTTTTTCACCTTCCTCCATTCAATTCTCATCCGTCCCTTTTCTACTTGAGCTCTCATGCAGTCTCTTGTGATATAAAGCCGTGTAATATAGAGTCTGCGATGCCTCCGAATATCTCTCTCTCTCTCTCTCTCTCTCTCTCTCTCTCTCTCGCTCTGCGACACTCACTCGGCGCTTCCCATCCACGTAAAGTCTCACTCACACGTCGTCGCACGGTTAATTAATTACAACTCCGTTTCGCCATTATCATAGAATGTCGCATAGGAGCTCTTATTTATCGCTTTGCTATGATCGAAAGGCCGCTTTATTACGCCCTTCCTTCAATTGAAATCCTTGACCCAAATTGCAAATTCCTTTTTGACTCTAGAAATTCGCCTGTTTCAGGCAATTCCATTCGTTCAATTTCGTTGGGCTTTGTTTCGCGGCGATAAAAAGCTCGACCGAGGTCGTCATTTGCCCGAATGTGCGCAAAGAAAACCTTACACGAAAAAAACGAGTGCTTGACAATCGCTTATAAATAGAAGGGTATAAATGATTTGCTTTATCAATCATGAAATATTCATCAGGAGGTGCATTAATTCAAAGCCGTTAGTAATGGAAATTCGATTGAAATGAAAACTAATTTCACTGTGTAATCTGGGGTACGGGCGCAAAAATGAAATATGAGCGAGTTGAAAAATAACTGATCATAAATCATATACAATTATTTGTGCATCACTTGGGTTTATTAATTATTGCTAAGTGATTATCGATTGTAAAATGCTTAATTATTATTACTGCCGTTAAAAGTTACCATTCGCCCACTTATGATTAGCATTGAAGCTTGCTCTGATCACTAACGGTGATTATTTTTTCAAAATCACTATAGACTTTATGACAGTGGGCAAGATTTTTAATCCGTATTCTGATAAAATGTCTTCTTCCCATCTTCACCGCATCTCATAAAATAAAGGTGGAATGAAAAAAAAAACTCATTAAACTTTAATTTCGCGCGCAATTCGCGACATTAAATGGGAATCTAAAAATGAAAACGATTAAATTTGCATTCACTCTCGCGCTTCTTCGCTTACGCAACAAAAAAACAAAAAAGCTGCGCACAGGGTGACGAGGGCTGGTATCGAATGGCGGCACACACGAATATGTTCGGATGCATACGGGCGCCAAGGCATTTTCGCAAAACCAATAACGGAGTGATTAATACCACCTGCGCTAATTGTGACGAACGACAGCGGCCGTGCCCCGGCTTATAGATTAAACATTGCCCAACCGCAAGGGTTTCATATCTGCGCCAGGTATTCAGCCGGGAAGGCTAAAATCCAGTGCGTCTGCAATCAAGCGCGGATAAACGGGGACTGTTAATTAATGACCATCACCTGAGGGTCGTTCAATTATACGCGCCGCGAAAGTGCGGCCATTTAAAATGACGACACGCTACACGCCGAAACCCAACAAGCCGGACGTTTTACTAATTTGACGCTTTCACTGTTGTCATTATAAGAATAGATAAGCTTTGATGGGGGTATTTATTATTATTAATATTTTTTTTTTCTAAGTATATTTTCTATTTCTTTAGGCTAATAATACATTGTATACTATTCGTGACAGTAATATAATAATTATTATGAAAAATTGATGATTTTTCATACAATACACGATTTTTTGTTCTGGCTTCTTACAAGATTTAACATCAGAAAATTGTTTATTCCGAAATCGTATCTGCTCATTTCGTCGAGGAGAAATCATGAAATTAATCCACGTGGACTATAGCCCTGAGTTGGTTCGACTTCGATCTGATTAATTTTTGAGATGTATCCATAGTAAAATGTTGGGGGGGTCCCTAGCAGAAATTAATCATGGCGATGTATTGATTCTGTCTAGATTACCAAGAATAATTACTGGTTCTAGACTGGAAAACTACGTAGCCCCAAAATATCCGCAGGTATAGACGCTTAATGTACATGGGGCCATGATAACAATCCATGTCCATAATCTAAACAGAATCTGTCTAGTTTTCATCTAGGAAAAGCTATTTTATTCTAACCTAACAAAAATTTGCAATAAAAATAATCATATCTAGTATTTTCTAGACAAAACCGATATAGAAACGAGACAGAATTCATGTTTCATCTAACCTAGAATTTACAGTCATTTTCAATATCAAAATTCTACATTTTCTACATAAAATCTGGACAGAATCGAGAGATTATTTGCTCGTACAGATTTTATAATGGATTTCCGATATAGGGCCTTTACAATACAACGGAATACAACGATTAATTTCTACCTGTGATGGTCAAAGTACATTATCACGGCAAAACTTTAAACACATGCATCTATATCAATTTACTATGAAAAAATCGATTAATGAAACAAAATTTTACGAAAAAAAGTCGTGATATCCACAATCTTGAACAAAGTATAACGAATTAAACAATCAATTTTTTGTTTGTTTAATTGACTAATTAGAAGCCGAGATATCGCCGATTCTCCAATCTTCAATCTGGATCAAATATTTATGTTCCAGAACATAATGCATGCATGTATATATGTGAAAATCAACAAAAATATTACTAAGATAATATTTCGAATTTGACTGATGTTGTGATTTTGGTAAAATGTGCGTATTATTTATCATTTTTTTAATTTTAACAACTCATATTGACATGTCTAAATATGTCATATATACATGTCTATATGTCATAAAAGCATGCATCTATACCTACTGATTGATAACAAATACCCCTTTTTCGAAATACATAATTCCTTGCATCGAAGTGAAATGTATATATATTTTTTACTTGCTTTGTGTTTAATTTCAAATTTCTCATTAAAGAGGCGGGGGAAGGGGGTTCTTCACGTGTTACTAAGTTCAATACCCCGATCAAATCTGCAGTACGATGGAGAAGTTTTGAAAATGTTAATTTTCAATTGACTATGACGTATCCTTCATGTACAAATGCAGTGACTACATTCTTTCAATTTTCAGAGCTCACGAAACGTGAGAAAGTAAAATCATATTTTACCCATATGCAAAAGAATGCTACATTTTAGCCCTGTAAAAGCAGGTGTAAAACTTGCATACATTACGCGCAGTGCGCAAGCACTAGTGCGACAAAGTGCTTCCTGGTAAGTTTCATCACTGCGATTTGATGCATTTTTTTGCTCTCAAAGGTTCGTACAAATATACCCTATTTATTAAAAACGTTTTATACGTCGAGAACATCGGCTTGCTCCTAGTCAATTTAGCTGAAATTAATACGAAGGCAACAGTAGAGGCAATGTAAAATTTTCATTTATTTATTTTTATATATACATATATGTTATATTAATTTAAAGATATGTGTGATATAACATTATGACACAATTTAGGAGATAATTTACCACTTGATTTTTCGGGTATCTTTACCACAAACACCTTAATTGGCTTCCTTTTTGGGTATATAACAATTTCAGCATGGAAGAAGACGCGAAAACATGAAAGTACTAAATCAGCATTTCAACAGAATGTACGTGTATTTGTTGTAAAATTGTAGAATTTTCAGGGATTACTCGGCTAAGCTTACTTCGACAATATAGCCTATAAAAAAGGCTACCTAGGTAACGATAATCATTTTAAAATATAAAATTATTAATAATTATATTATAAAAAATATAATTATTTAATAAAAATAAATAATTAATTGGATAAACGTAATTCACGCACTTAGCGAAAAATTTAGTAAATTCAACTAAATGTTAGATTAGTCGTATTTACCATGCCAATTCGTTTAAATCAACGACGTATTTAGGATAATCAATTATAAATTGTAGTTATTACAACTAAATATGTACTATACGTACACATCTCGTTCATTTTAACGTTTTCATTCACACGATACTCATGAATGAAAATGTTTTTCACAATATTGTCTGATTTATATCCTTTAAATTTCCTGGAGTCAAAATTAAGCTGCTCTTTCAAAGGAATGCAGGTTTCACTCTGTCCAGCATGAATATATACTACCATAAAAAAATGGAATGTGGCTGTTTCTAAAGTGATTCAGAGAACTGGCTCTCATCCAGGAATGAAATATCAATCTTAAAGGACCCAAGAGTTCACTCTTCTGAAAGAATAGCTCAATTTTCACTCTAATGAATTTAGAGAGTACAAATCGTACTCATTTTAATAGCTTTTATTATAATATATATAATGTAGATTTTACAATAATATCGACGAACTCATAAAATAACTGACTATTTAAATTTTTTTAAATGTGAGCCACGCACGAGGCCACGCAACCCCCTTCGTAATAGGCTGTACAAAAGACAAATTGTCTCTATAATACAACAAACGACCCAATTCGCGGTCACGAGATGGCCGTTAACAATTGTTTGAAATTCAAATAATACACGATTCACATTGAACATTAGGTTTTTTTGTACAAACACATTACATACTTCACCTCAAAGTTTATTCGTAATGTAAGGAATTAATTAATTTAATTATATGGCACTATATATATAATTATTGATTATTGTTAAAAAAAAAAAAAAAAAAAACTACAGAAAACATCTAAAATCAATTACTTAAATGTTCTTATTTTGGTTCTTATTTAAAATGAGCTTTTGCGTAATTGGCTTTATAGCCAATTAAAAAAAAAAATTTGTTTAATTAAGGAATTTTAAAGAATGACGGCTGATTTCGTTTAAAAATAAATTCTTTAAATCGTTCTTGATCGAATTACTCTTATTTCCTAAACTAAAGCGCGAAGAAACCGAATTGTGTTCAAAGTTATGCTAAAACTTTTGATTTTTTATGAATTACAGAGTTATTGAGAAATGTAATATTAAAAACTTTAACTAGAAAAACTGCAAAAAAAAAAGTTTTTTTCGGGAAAGCATTGTTCATTAAAATACTATTCCAAAAATCGCTCTACATATATACATACGCACATATTTATAGATATATATATAGGGGTTGGGAAGTGCCATCGAAGAGATCATTTCATTATAACACAGTAAAATAATTCTGATGCAAGTTACCGCAATACATACTATATGTGTAAAAAAAAAGTCTAATACGAAAAGTACACTTCCTTTCTGTCGTAAAAAAAATTCATTGTAAAATTGGTGTCACGAAACTTTATCAATCGATACTCTTATTTACAGCAGGACCCATGTCGCTTTACTTTTTTTTTATCACTACACGGATGTAAGGAATTCTAAAATGCTCGGTCGATAATTTCAAGACTATAAACAAAACTAAAAGTAACATTTATTTTAAAAGTAATAGTTTATTTTTTTTTTTTAATTATTAAAGTATAACGAAGAAATTATTTTGCTATTTTTTCTCCAAATTTTCAATAAATAGCGTAACAATGTTGTGCAAACTTGCGAAATCAACGTGTATGTTATTTCTAAAACCATTATCAATAGAATAACAATGAATACAATACAATGATAATCAAATTCGTCGATTTACACGTAATTTGTATTATAAAATCACTTTCTTTACTTATTACTAAAGTTATTTCTATTCGATGCTGTTATATCTGAATACAAAATAATAATTACATTTTTCTATAATGTAAACTATAATCAAATACACGTGATGATAATAGTAGTAGTTGTAAAAATTAGTGTGGAAAGTGTAGATAAAAAATGCGTAAGGATAACTTTCACAAACTTCGTATTTATAATACTATCCTTCAATCGTGAATTAATTCTTCTGCAGATTTATCATTATTTAAAAAAGTTTTCGATTTTCCAACACATCCAACATGACACGTTCAAAGACTTCTTATATATCATCGACTCGATTTTCTGATTAGGAATAACGATGAAATTCTAACTTATTTTCAAAACATTTATATTCTTTTTTTTTAAATTATAGCTTCAACAACAAAAGTTAATGTTTCATGAAATTGCGCAAAAATTCAAGCACACTAAATTTGGTGGAAAATTCTAGAGAAAATTAGTCTGACATGACAATGAAAATTATATTCGAAATTCGATTGCAATTATAAAACTATATCGATTATAGTTACATAGTTAATGCGTTATTATTGTCATATTATACGAATTAAATCTTATACTAATATTGAATCATTTTTCATAAAAAACTCGTTTTTTCAAATCCTAAAATAAAAAAAAATGAATTCCAGAAATACTATAAATATTACTTTAGGCAAGAGGGGATACCGGGTTATAACTGTATTACGCACTGTGCAAAACCGATACTTATTAAAACCTACATGTTTTTACTAATATTTTGATTTAAGTATTAAACTTAAATATCAGACTTTTCAAAGTCTTAATTCCTGCGCTTATACATTTCTATAAAATCGATATATGAATTTCATGAATAATCTAGATGTACCATCGGAAAATATAAAATTAGCTATAGAATATTATGTTTCAATATATTTGCATAACAAAAAAAGAACAACAATAATAATACAGTATTATTTAAATATAAAACAATAACCATGGATATATTCATGTGACACTTCTCCGGAGGTGTAAATCAGAAGAGAAAATATAAAAAAGAAAATCTTTAAAACTCGTCTGGTCATCATCTTTTTTCGGCGATTCGTATTATTGACAAAACATCGTCATTTGTAACCTATTATATACGTTTCACCTTAATTTAATGACAGTTACAATCAGTATTATTGTAAACTCAATTTCAGGAATTTTACAGGTTATGGAAGTGGTTACATTTGATGTATTATGTTTTTAAATCATCAGATATCACATATGAGCGCTTGTCGCACACACATATATATAGAAGTGACATACGTCAGTACGATAGAGAAAAAAATCCAGCAATTTTATTTTCACCGACGAATATATGGTACTCTTCATATTGAAAATATTATGTCATAAACACATCAGTCAAAAAGCGCAAGAATTCAAAATAATATTTTATATCAATAAATTTAACATCGTAAAATGCCTTGGATACTTATTCAAGGTCAAGAAAATAATTGCAACCACGAATCTTGATTTGATCATGTAAAAAGGTATAATATAAAAATTCCATTCTCCATTTTTTATTGACTTTTCTTAAATTTTCTAATTTTCTATTTTCAACTGTTTATTAATGCCGGTTATCATCTATAAATCTATGTATAATATTTGCCAATATTTTTTTCGAGTTTATTTCATAGAATGAATTACTTTCGTTTTCAACAGGGAACCGCTCTTCTTTGGAATACATCGAAGGTTTCTAGTGTAGAACTCTGCCTTATCAACTGAACAACTTCAAAGTCCAAAATTGTAACAAGAATCATCACTATTATATAAACACCAAAGAACAACACAAGTTATTCTTAAACCCATACCCTAGTATAAATTAATCCATTTTTTCTTACTCTGTTCATTTCACCTATGCCTTTGACACAATAAATATATATTAACTGCCTAAGAACAAGTTTAAAACTGTTTTCATTTCTACTCGGGTATTTATCGAATGATTTCGTCATATTTCCCGATAAATGAAGTTCTATGTAAAATGAAATAACAACCCAATCAGCAAAATAAAACTAGAAAAATTTTATTTTTACGCCCATTGTATATCCATTGTACGCCCATTGTACGTACACAATATACGTCCGATGGACGTCCACGCGAGTGGTAATTGGACGTACAATGGACGTCCAATAGACGTACTCGTGCTATATGAAGAGAGATTTTTTTAATGATATCGATCTAGTACATGTTTTAATGCACAATATGTGAATGTTATTCATAAATATAAACCACCCGGTTTTATTCCACATCCTATAAATATGAGTTACATTTTTAAGACATCATTGGTACGAACACCAATTATACTATATACACGCAGTGAAAAAGAATCGCACAATCAAAAAATTTTTTAATACCAATCAAAGATTATTTTCTGATATAATGATACTTTAATTGTAAAATGAATTATACATTCATTTAAATAAACATTTAATTGTGGCTATGGCGAGATTAAGCGTTTCATTGAATCAATGAGTTTCTTTTTTACTATGTATAGGATTTTAGATCGATTCCGAAATGTTTCGCCACGACTGAGTTCATCAATGATCGATAAGACCGCAGTTACGCATCGTCTGATCGACAATTGAATTGTAGCGATCAATCCATATTCAACTAATAAATAATTAATCGATCCAACCAAATCTTTTTCCTGTCATTATTTTATTATCTTTAAAAAAAAGCGCAAAACAAAGTACGACGTTTCCTTGGGGAACTTTCGCAAAGCAGGTGCCACTAACCTTTTAAGTCTCCGCTATCGATTCGGCAACGAAGAAAAAGCTGCTCGCTTCCGTAATTGCACGTTTCGTGATTTTTTTCATTTAAACAATTATATTTGGAAAAATGAACGGAGATATTGCAGAACCATTTGATTTGCGACCTAGAAAACGTGACCAGCAGGATGCGATTTAAATTCATTAAGGTTAAAAAGCATTGAATTTTCGTCTAATAAAGACGAATACTCACTAGGATTTGTGCCGAACTTTGAAAGTTATCCTTTAAACATCGTCGTCGTGGTGCAGTTGAGAAATATTTTACTTATAAACTCGCGCAAGCCTTTGAAGGTTTTAACGTCAAAGTTTCACTGTGGTACTTGAGACTGTTGTAATATTATGATGACAAAAATATTGCACGAATTATTAGATTTATTTTCAAAAAGGCAACGTACCTAACGTCTGGAATTATTGTCTACTATACGTTACACTTCATCAGAGTTTGTTATTGCGGATGATATATATACAGGCACGAGCAACGAATATTATAAAATTGATATTAATTTTTGAATGACGTATAATATTCGTCCTCCAATAAAAACATGAGTATTGTCAATTAAGCTTCGGATTTCATAAAATTGAATCACTTTCTTTTTCGACGGAGTGTCCAAAATCCAAAATTCTTCCAAGAAAGATTACTTTTACATAAACATAAAGGAAAACCAAACAAAAGTTACAATTAACAATGATATAAATGGAGCAAAGTAACGAAACTTTTAATTAGACTGTGGAAATTGCCACTGACAACAGTGAAAAGATGGTAATTCATTCAAGTCTGTTTGCAGCAAGATCTCATACTGCAATCACGGCGCAGATATAATTATGATTCTCAAATGCGGCACTAAAAAATATCACTTCCATTCAACTACACTAACTCGAGCTTCAAAAGTGCCACGCAATTGAGGTAGCTATAACAAGGATTAATAGTAAATCCCCGACTAACAATAAAAGTGTCAACAATTTAATTAAAAGTAACTGTAACGTAAGCAATTGTAACAGAGGGTAAGACAATCACATGGGAAATTAAAAGTTGCATTGCTAACACCAGATGCATATTTAGTTTCACAACAAAACGCAATATGAAACATTTAATCTATCTTACAATGGACTGAATTAATTAGAATGACAAGTTGCTGAATCAAGAAACAAATCATCGACTATTTTATCAAATAAATTGCGCAAAACAGTGCATATAAAAAAATTTACGAATAACTCAGTTTTAATGCTTATACCTAAACCCTAATAATTCGATATTCGATTTGCATTATTTTTATCGTACAAAAAAAAAAGAAAAAAAAATGAATCAGTGGCATATTGACAAAGTCAGAAGCAAACTTTCATGTATGAATTTTCGACTTAATTTTCCGGTTACTTATTCCATATTGTATCTTTAATTATTGCGATAAGATTAGGGCTGAACATGAAATTAAATCGATCCTTCTGAAAAAGCAAGTAAGATAGTTTTTTAAAAAATGCAAAACCACACCATTCACGAGAATCAAATCTTGCTGAAGAAACGACGACGATAACGAAAAAAAAAAAACAAAAAAAAAAAAACAAAAAAACTGAATGAGCCGATCGCATCAAACACGCGAGTTCGACAATCAGTCGGGGTAGAGAACGACCCTTCGTATAGGAACGCGGGATGTTTTCGATAAGACTGACTGCGGACGACCGCGTGGCGGAGCACCTGACGCGGGTTGGCACGCCTGGTGCGCCCACCCCCACCAACCCCACAGCGTCCGGTCCATCCCACCCCCGTCGAATGCCGGCACCTACCCCCAAACCTCCCTTTCTGCGACTGCCATCTCTCTCCTCATCCGCAATCGCGGCTTCGAGGGAGTCCAAGAACCTGCTACCGACCCCGAGTCGATAATCGCTACAAAAAGACTGGATCAACCTCCGTCACGAACGGCGTCGAAATTGCTTTCATATATGTAAACAAAGGCGCCCAACAAGAGTTTCGGTTGCAAAAAAAAAAAAAAAAAAAAATACAAACAGCGAAAGATCCAAATAGATTCAAAGCGAGGAGGTAGACGGGAATTTCACGCGCTTTGTAGTCACGCATGAATAATAACGCGTCGTAAAAACAGGTGGAACGGATTTTTTTTACAGCTGAACCTATTTTTATAATCTTCATTAAAAATGGTTCGCTTCAGATTCCTAAACTTATGTAAGTTTTCAGGTCCATTTTATTTTGGCATTGTAAACCTTGTAACATCATTTTACCGTCATTTTATGGCATTTTATACCAACAATATATTTTTATCAGGAATTCACTGCAGCTCTGAATGTAGCCCGACTTCACACATAATGAAACACGATAATCGTAAAATGAAAGAGTATTGAAGACATTGTATTCTCACATAGTACAGGTATTGATTAAATATTTTTTTCTTCGATTGTCCAATTTTCAGACTATAATATGAACCGAAAAATTCAATAAAAAAATTTCTGACCGTGATATTGTACGAAAGTAAGTAATATATATTACGTTAGCACGCGGCACTGTAGCTTATACGAATAAAAATCGTTAGCGTTGACTATAGTTGTATTTTGTCTTAACTTAATATTTTTTAGGATATCCATAGTTAAAATGGTATAGGCGGAAGGTTCAAAAACGTTATCGTGAAAAATTGTAATCTCGCATATTTGTCTCAGTTTAATATACCAAAGATTCATCAATAACTTTCGAGGAAAAGTATACCGAGTTTAACAGTTAGCCGTTTGTTTCAATCGGTCAATTAAAACACGAGATATATATGCTAACATTGGAAAGTGGTATCTTTCTCAATTTATTGAGGATAATAATGAAAAATTAAGGACTCAAAATACTCGGAAATGTATAGCAAAACAAAAAGTTATCACTTTTTAAAAACTGTCCAATTAGAATTCGAGATTTCTCCCCGATTTTTAATAAATTGTATGAAAAAAAAAGTCTCGGAAAGAAGCATCGGAAAAATGTATCGAAATAAAGTATGGAACAAAAGAACATAAGTTACTACAATACTAAAATCATCAGGTTAATCCACCAAGTCCTAAATTACAAGTTTTTAATGAATATTTGCATCCAGTTTATTTTTTTTATACCACGTGTATAAATCCGGTAATATATACGACATCGCTATTAAAAAAATGTCATAACCGATTAATTTTGGAGACCGCGACGATGTTGAATTTTTTAGTCCGGATCCTACATATTTAGAACGTAAAAACACATAGATAGAATCTACAAATATTACCGGTTTCATATAAAAATGTTACTAGTTTCCTACAAAAATAGCATTTTTATGGAAATAATGGTTTACAACTTTTTAGGCGTTAATTTTAGACAGATTCTGGGTTCGTATTCTTGAAGATTATGATATTTTAAGAAAGATGTCATATGTCGGAAATTATTTTTTGGCAGAGATTGTATGACAAAAACTGGGTGAAAATTCATTGAAAATTAACAACATTTGGGACTTTGTAGGTTCATTTTTTTAATATGGTAATTTTCAATCTCTTTGTTCAACGCAGTCATTCTAATCGCACCAATTATTGATAAAAACATATAGGTATTATATTTATTTTCGTGACTACATCCATCTAATTGCAAAAATCATAGAAATACGATATATACGGGATACTTTTTTGGTTTTGCAACACAGTGGTCAAAACATTGTCAAAATAAAGACCCACCCATACTAAGTTGATAGGTATTTGTCTAGTTGATAGAATATGGAGAAATGTTTCATAAAACATTATAGACAGAACTTAATTGAAATAAAAACAAATTAAACCCTTATTGATAGAAATTAAAATGAATAATTCAAAGCTGGACTGAAAATTATACTGTGACTAACTTGTCTACAACGTCCGCGTTGTACCTTTTTCATATTTAAAAGCAACTTTAATGCCTTTAAAGCGTCTTAGCGAAACACCGCGAAACTGGAGGAAACTACTTTTGAGGGCGGAAAAGTGAGAAAACTTTCTGAGTACACGTACAAAAAAAAAAAACAAAAAAAAAAAAAAAAAAAAAAAAAAAAAAAAAAAAAAAAAAAAAAAAAAAAAAAAAAAAAAAAAAAAAAAAAAAAAAAAAAAAAACACACTTGGTTAGTTTAACCACAAAGAGGATTGAATAGAACAATTTTATTGGCATCGGGTTGTGGCCAATTTAATAAAGTATTTTTAATCAAATGACAAAGAATATATGCACAGTCAAAACACGATTATAAAATTTGTTTAGTCTAGATAAAGCGGAAGAAAAAATAAATGTAGTATGTTCTGTAGCAAAGACATAAAGTCGAATATCTGTTCTGTAAATTCCTTATAGAGGAGTGACATCTCATTTTTCAATGTCCGTGAAAACTGCTCTACTTCACTCAGAGTAAAAACCTCCTCTAAAAGAGTAAAATTTCACACTTAATAACGCGACTTTCATTGTGATCCGAGTGAAAATTCGTTTCAAGTATAATGTGAAATTTAACTCTATTTTTTAACTCAATATTCATTTCGATATTCGTAATTAAGAGTTCTCGAACCAAGAAATTAAAAGAGTATAAGATTCAGACAAATTCAATATCAATGTGTAAAATTGTTGTGGCAGGTGGGATGAAAACAATTAAATTTGAAGATAACGAAGTTCCAAATCCCTGCACTCTGAGCAATTCTTCGTGGAAACCGTTATATGATAATAGTATAGAATGAATATGATTATGTTTACGTTTTTTATCGCACGAAATGAATCATCAAACACATGTAATGACGAAGCGCGAAATTTCCATCGGAATAGGCCGAAACACAATCAGGTTTCGAACGCAAAACTCGAACTCGAAAGTCGTTATGTTGTGCAATATAAAAAGACAAAAGATTATTCGAGGTCAGACTTTTCGTTCGAAGCTTCATTATGCTTATAGGCCTAATAACTCTTTCGATGATTTTCGTATTGGGGATCAGTGGGCAAAGAGATCAAGCCAATCATGACAAAGCGCAAATCTCCTGGCAACTGCTTCAGAGGTATGTCAACAGATTGGAGCTCGCCTTGAATCATCATAATTTATGTTTGAAAGTTCTAAATTATTATTTTAATTTGTTTCACATTGTGTAATGTCTTATTTTTTTTAGGCGTTTGAATGTATTTTTATTGTTAATCATCAGTTGGTCAATCATCAAAGAGTACAGGAATAAAAATAAAAAAATCGTTAATTGGCCAATAAATGGTGATTTTTTTCTAATTATAAAATGATAAAAACGTCTAAATGCACAAAATTAAACCAACAACTATTTCACTTTCATTGTCATTTTTAGGTTTTAGAAAATGCATAAAAAATTGACTTTTGAATGGGGGTAACATTTCCGCACTCAGAGACCACAATTCAATGATGCCCATGATAACGGGAAACCAATAGCACTACGCGTGGGAAAGTTCATGCCCAATAGTCCATAGAGGCTTTGGAGTCGTTTTCGATTCGATCATCGATGAAGTATGATGGACATACTCGAATCATATAAAAGCAGAACATTCTAGCGGAATAATCTAGAATGATTTTCTTTAATTATTTCTTATATAAACAGAGACTTTAATAAATAAAAATTTTCTGTAAATTTATACTTGCAGGTACAATACGTTTAAGTTATACGCGTTACACCGTATCTCTAAAATCTTTTTGTTTTCTTTTTTACCATAATTGAAGGCTTACTACTATATAAATACAGCAACTCTTTTCGAAAGAATGTTTTTATTTACATTGTTGATAAGTTTGGTGACATTATTCTGCATATAGGTTTTCGCATTTCGATTTCTTGCTGCGCCGTATGACATTCCTATTACCCATATGATTAATTTTGTGTGGAAAGAGTTCTCATCATTCGAATATGTGCATCTAAAATCGACAGCTATTTGCAATCCAGTCGTTATTGAGATCAGTGCTATAGTCTCCACCCAGATTGCACTTCGACAGCATCTGTATATAGGTAGGAATCATTTCGTTTCTCTTCATATATAAACTATATATACTATCTTCTCAAACAGTGTGCGGTTTCGAGCATTTCCGTTTGCGGTTTCAATGAGGGAAATCGAACATGCTGCAACGGTGTTAGCGAATGATATCATGATTACTGTCCGGTAGATAAAAAATTATATGACAGATATGGATCGCACGTTCTCAACATTTTCCAGAGCCTTATTTACCGCACCAATTGAAAGATACGTTAAAATATCTAATCTAACCCAAAATTAAGGAAAATAGGCGTTTAGAAAGAAAAACATTTGACTATAATGAGCCTTTTTGGTTCTTTTTTGAAATGTGTTTACGGTCTGCACCGTGCAGGGTCTCAAAAACGGAACAAGGGGGGGATAAAACTGCATATTGAGGAAAAGCTGTTTCTATTTAATGGAATGCTTTATGACTGAACATATAAAAGTTGAATAAGATTATAATTCTTTATAGTTTTTTATAGCCAAGGTTTTTTACTAAGGTAAACGTACCAATGACTGGATCAATTAGTCTATAGGCTATCTAGCTATAAGTTCATGTCCAGTCATTGGTGCGTTATAGTATAAGTCACTTGTTCTATATTAGGCACTTTTCTTAATTGTTGATATCGACCGCTTGAAATACCGCAGAATTCTAATCTTTTGTTTCTGTCGTCAAGTATACGCAAGTGTCATGTATTAAAAATAAAAGTATATCGACTGCGGTGGAACATTTAGTCTTAATATTTAAATTTTTATACTTTCATGGGAATATATTCTGCAAAATATGTATATCATTCTTTGATATGATTTAGTGTTGCACCGAGAACGATTAAAAAGACATTATAAACCTATTATCTAACGTCATGCGCTACACAAGTAGGACATGTAATGTGAATCTGCAAATATAATAGCGTGCTTATTCGCACATTGTCAATCTTCAAGTATCCATAGAATTACAAACAAATGAAACTCACGAGAAAAAGCGTAACAATTGAAATGGAACGATTCCATTGACCGACGTTAAATGAACGCTTCATGATTCAACATAGTATAAAAATAAATAAATGAAAAACTATACTCGCGAAAGTGGATATTTTTTTTTTTTTTTTTTTTTGTGACGTTATACAATTCTTTGCTACGCGCATAAATATATATTAGACGCCCTTTTTCAGTGCGTAGAGTCAACTTTCATGCACGCTGGAAGATGACATGTGTAAAGTGAAAAAGCCGTGCCTAAAGTAAAAAGCCCGTTCGTAAAGTAAAAATGCCGCGCGTAAAGTGAAAAAGTCGGGTGTAAAGTTAAAATCGAGGTTATAATACTACGCATTTTCCGTAAACGTTCACTTTAAGCAGAGGCGTCTAAAGTACCGTATAGGCATTTTTATTTTTAATGTTTCTCTATTATATTTAATAGAGAAATTAAAAATAATAAACAGTCATTTTACTAAATTAAAAATTAAAAATAAAATATGACGTTTCGATCCAAAGTGCGGATCCTCTTCAGAATGTAATATGAATATAAAAAAAAAAAATTTTTTTTTAAACGATTGTTTATATATATTATTTTTAATTTCTCTAGATTCAAGTCGCAGTCGTAAAGTTTTTAAAAATATTTACCATAGGCATTATTTACTTACCCAACTATAAAAAATAGTATACCTATAACCTATAACTCGTGCCTAAAAGTAAACTTTACACCCTTCTTAGGTAATATACTATTACCTGAAAAAATGCACGAGTACTTGCATGCTTTTATTAATCAAATGTTTGCATAGTATAATGATGAATTATTTTTTATTACGCATTTTCAAATAAACAGAAAAAATTTATTGAAACTTGAGTTATGAAACTCAAAGACTTTGTTTGAAATGATATGATTGGTTTTAGATATGAAATGATATTTTACAAGAGTCAAAATTTCTACAAGTTTTGTTATATAATACAACAGTTACATTATATGTATAGTATAATACAACATAATACAGTATAATACAACAGCATTTTTTAAAGTTAAATTTTCGTCGCATACATATATATATATATCTATCATTTCGTATGTTGCTCTAATTAATATTACATAATAAAAAACATATATATACGCATTGTGGAAATTTACAATCATAAAATTACATATGCATATAGAATGCAATATTTCACAACAAATTTTAGTAGGTTTTAAAAATTCATTTTCCTCCGTGTCGATAGGTATATAGTTTCACTTCTTTGTCTACTTGTCATCACACATTTTTAGTAAATAACCACAAACCGCGCCTTCTTCATGCTAGCTTCCTTAATCCGCCGTGATATAGAAACTCGTCATATTCTAGAGTATAGTAATAAAAAAATTGCTGCGTGCACTTTAAAGGAAGATGATGATGTACTGTTATAAAATGTACATATGTACTCTATGTATATACGTATGCATGTCTTTTTTTTTTTTTTTTTTTTTTTGATAAGGTGCAAATCGTTCGCACGAGTATCTTTATACAATTTCTAACGAATTTCTGCAAGTCGAGATAAATTCATGTACAAAAATTATTTTATTTACCTAATTTTAATTATTCACTTCACATCGATTTCTGTAAATCAAATAAATATTCGCTCCCTATATACCCTAGTAGAAATCTATCCATTTTTTTCTTACACTATCCATTTCTCCTATGCCTTTAACATGGTAAATATCTGAACTGTCTAAGAATTTGCTAAGAAATGTTTTCATTTCTACCAGGGTAGTAGACAATGACTTTCGTTTCCAACCAGTTTTTCTTTCTTCTATGCTAAAAATAATGGAACCCAGAAAAAAAACAATTTCATTTTCTATCACTGCTTGTGTATTCCCAAAATCTTTACTTTCATGAAGTACAACATTTATAAAGTTAACATTCTATTTATTTATTTATTTATTTATTTATTATTAATTACTATATTTTACATGTAAACTCTTGTAGATTTAAATTCGATTTATACATATTTATGTATATTGATAATTAATATTTAATGTTTGATAGCGCAAAAAAAACAAATTTCATCGGGCGGAGATAGAGGAAAGAAAAGAAAAGGCCTACTGTTTATTTCACAGTTCGCATTGTGATTGTCGACGTTCTTTTCTGGCAATAATATAATAAAATGTAAAAATAGTCTTTCGCACAACTGCCTTCCAACTCATCGAAAATCATCACTATAGTCCCTTATTTTAATTGTGTATTAATATAATGGAAGATATTGAATCATATTAAATACTAAATGTACGATACGATGCTGAAAACTTTCAGTACTTAAACGTTTATATTGTTTACGTTCGTTCACAGTTTCTAATGTTTTGTTATGTCTATCCGTCCTTTTCGTAAGCGCAGTCCAAGGCCAGCATTTATGTCGACAATCGTCGAACTTATGGGCTGCGAGCAGCGTTTTGCAATAAAGGCTGCGAATTCATTGTTTTCGTTTGCGTCGGTGCTCGTCGCACTCATTGGGCGAGACCGAATTGCATATTCCATCCTTTTTGCACATCGAAAATCTATTTTGAATGTACCCGTTTCGGCATTTCCTCCCTCCCCTCGAATCCCATTTTTTGAAAGCATGTTGCGCGGAAACATATCCGTTCGAATCCTAGCTTTTGAGCAATTAATCAATTGCGGAAAAATTGCGGAATAAGTGAAAAGTGAGAAAAGGTGTTCGAGCGAATATTTTTTTGTGAAAAATTTTTCGGTAGTTGTTTCAAATTTTTTGGCCCCCCCCCCCCCCCCCTTCATTTTTTTTTTAAATAAAGCTTTTTTTTATTTTTTCTATTTTATTTCAAGTCCCACAAATTCTCCATTGCGAACCGACACGAGCCAGCGTATCCTGGCCCGGTTACAATATATGTGTGCGTCTGCATGTTTATAACTCGTCTCATTTTAATAAACGCATATTGAACATTTTTTAATTAAGTATTAAAGTCCAAAAATCAGTGGGCTCATGAACTTAAAAAATGTATTATGAATAAGAAAACTGTGACCTTTCCATAATGGAGGAAATGATTGGAAGAAAACAGTTGATCAACAATGATATCATTCAGAAAAGACGGATCAGATGTTAATTGCAATAAAGTTGTTCCTGTAAAGCAATCTTGTGCGGAAGAAATTGCATTCGCATACAATCCAAAAATGACCTCAAAAACTAAGGCTTTAAAACTAAGCAATAAAAGCTCTTGACAGGAAATTCTTACTAATCCTGGAAAATCTGACGATGTATGTCCATGGTATGGTGTTTCTTTGTTTTAATGTATTTTTATTTAAAAGAAATGAAACTTTAATTTTGATATTAATATTTCAGAGAAATTAGATAATCCACCTGAGATTGGTCTGTTATAGCAACTCTACAGAATATAGTGAAGCTAATACGTGGTCAAGAAACATCCACGTAGAAAATGGCAGAGTAGGTATATTTCTTTTTTTTTTTTATATACTATTAATCTGTTTATTATTTACAAGAGATTTGTATGAGCCATTTAAAAATTAATAACAATATTATATTACAGATTTATTTAGGAGAAGGCTTTTTCTGCAGTGTGACTGCATGGTTAACGATGTGTAGTCGCGGACGTGCCAGCATATGGGCAGCAGCATTACTAAAAGGCGCATTTAGGGAATAGCGACAAGATTGTATCGGGTGAGACCTCGCAAAGCTGGACTTAAACGCTTTCGAGATTCACTTTTAGAAATTGCAAAAGTTACGTTAAATTGTTCTGTAACATAATGTTTATCAATATACATTTTCCCTTGTATTTCATTAGAATTCTCTTTTCACTTTCAATTATTTTTTAATTGGCGCAAACATTGGCTGCTGCCTATTGGAAGCGAAGGATCAAAGAATGCCTAACTTCTCTTCTCCCTCGACCGAAATGGTTAAAAGAAGTATTGGATCTGGATGTCGACGAGCATGTACTAGTGATAGATTATAATTTATCGAGAAACAATTGGACAAAAGCGGTTGCGGAAGAAATATGTCCGGGACCTGATGGGTGCGTAAGAGCTAAAGCGAAATTGATTCCACACACTGCGTGCGGACATTCCAAGAATGGATCCACTTAACGTATAATTAAAAATGAATCGCGGACGCTTTCATTAGATTGGATAAATATTAATTTATGTTTGTCGAACACTCTACTGACACCTCCAATATAGCATTAACATCACCAAACGTACATATGAACGCTTGCATTCACACCTGGAGTACTTTTTTTTATGAACCCCTTTAAACACTTCAAGTGTCCTTTGAATGAACCCCTTTGAACACTAATAAAGTGTCCCATTTTCGCCAGGGAAATGAGTATTTATCAATTTTTTAGGTTTAAGGGTTATAAGAAGCATTATTTTCATATTTTTAAAGAGAGTTGAAAGTCACGAGTTTACTCCATTAATGTATTACTCAATATATGGAAGTTCTATTATACAGACGTATAAAACCGTCGTGGGCGTGTTATCTCTTGTGTTAGCGTCAATAAGCAGAATTTTCCTTCGGCTCATATACTCTGCATTTCTGCCAGGAAATTTATAATTATTAATCGGGGTAAGAAAATCAAAAGGCA
>JAPYZR010000670.1:0-28505 GCA_030522945.1 Trichopria nigra | reverse complement strand
GATGGCATCGAAGATGATACAAAAATTTTTTTATGAAAAAATATCACAAAATGGCGGACTTATAGGACATTTGCCGAAGCGCCTCCATCTTCGAGTTCATCGGTTTCAAGCAAAATGGAGCTCATAATTTGTGTCTGAAATCAAAAAACCAAAAAGTTTTGTTTTTATTATAACTTTATCTTCTATGTAACCCTTAAAAACCCGGAAGAAATGATGAAAAAAAAATTAAAGGCAGTTTTAAACGAACAGTGTTAATTTCCAGGAAAAAAAAATTTACTTTCCCCCCTTATTTAAAAAATTGTAAAAAATATGTTTTTTACAAACATGTAGGTTCACGTCGAAGAGAATTTAATACTGAAGAGAATGCGCTTTGAATCATTTCGATATGTTGCATACTTTTTTTAAATGTTGCTTGTAAGCAAGAAAAAAACGTAAGAATTGAAAGTGGAGAAAAAGCGTTGTAAAGTTTTCGTTGTGAATTTTACGAGTTTAAAAATGTTATAGTTTAAATATATTATAGGCACTTACAGTTCTAATTAAGATTTCAAGTTTTCACAGCGTATTCTCCAGATGATAAACTATTTTTTAAAGCAAAAAAAAATTTTTGGCCAAAAAATTTCGATTTACATGTATCTCTCCCCTTAAGAACACCTGTTAAATATTACCAAGAACAAACAGATAAAATGTGTATATAGTAGGATTTGGAAATTGATAATTTAATGACCTTCATTAAAAAAAAAGCCTTGATTCGACAAGGCCGACATTTAATGAAGATTAGAATAAGTTATCGAGCATGGACAAAGAAAGGAAGTCGGAATGGACCAACATCCCAAAATTCATAAACAAAAATTAAACCTTATGGGGTGTCACATTTTAATCGGCCCACTCGAGTTTTGCGAAATCTAAGCCATCAGATAGAGAAAAATTATCCAGACAAAAGTTGAATGGGATGGAGGGGGTCATCCAGTGGTACTAAGTAGCTTGATCTTGAACTCGATTGTCAAGGTAAATTCAAGGTCAAAGTGATTTTTTTAAGTGGGAACCTCTACTTTTGATTTCGGATTTGAAAAGAGCGGAAAATTTTTCTTTCAAAACGATATTTTCAGCAACATAGCAAGGTCAATCAATGAAGGTGAAATTTGTGAAAATTGTTGAATAACCTTAAAAATCAAGTCCAATATCAAGGTGATTGGTACCAATGGTGGTAGGTATTTAAAAATATAACTTTCAAAAACGAGTTCAAGGTCGAGCTCATATTGGTACCATTGGATGACCCCCTCCAACCCCTTCAACTTTTGGCTAGATCATTTTTCTCTATCTGGTTTAGATTTTGCGATTAAAATGAGACACCCTGTATAATGAAAGGTCAACGTCGTCAAAGTAACCAACTGATGGTATTATAAAATTTCTTTGAAAATTGACCCCGTGCACATTCAAAAAAAAAAAATAATAATAATGAAGGCATTTTTCATTTTTGTTTCTGAAGGTTAATCAACGCAGATGAGCATTGCAAGAGTTAACAAAAGCGTATACGAATAATGGCCTACGAATAATGGCCTAACTTCAATTTGAGAATGACGGTCGAGCGTGCCAATAATTTTTACATTTTCGAAATCGGACCATAGCAGTATACGACTGCCGAACAACAAAAGGAATTAACGATCGCTTTTAGATGGACGCGCGCGCGAATTGCACGTGCAATTTTAACGCAGGAGCCGCGCATTTACCTAATGATTTACAAGCATTATTGGGTATTAATTTCAATCTACGTAAGCGAGCGCGAATGTAGCGCGCATGATGCGCCCGACAGACGGGAAAGAGACCAAAAGAGAGATGGAAGTGTCGGCCGATTTATAGCGTGGAAAAGGGAGAAAGTGTGCGAGTGTGAGAAGAAAAAGAGAGACACCTCGACACCGCACGTCGCAGGCTACAAATCAACTGTTCCGAACAAATTATGAATGATTTATTCGTTTTGCTCACTTGATATATGTATATCTCGCGGGAGGGCGCGCCGATGCAGTTGCAGCTGCAGCGGCAGTGCAGCACTGGGTCGCGCCCGAAATCCTCGGCTTGATACATACATATACTTATATAAGTATAAAGCCTGCTTCGAATATTATACTCATTGTTCTTTTGGCTTTTCCAGCTGCCACGGAACGATATTTTTTTTTTTTTTTAAGAAGAATGTTTAGGGAGCGAAGATGAATCGCGAAAATAGAAGTTTTTATAAACAAATTACTTTTGCTAGGTTTTATAGGTTTCTTACGGGAATAAAAATCATCTTTCTACTTAATGGTACGATTAATGATATTTCAATAATTAAAAATAAACTGAAATATTTTTTAGAAGACTTGACTATATCTGATAGAGTATTTAGAAGCAGAATCTTGAAGGACTCGAAAGAATCCAAACAATTATTATGGTGATGAAAAAAATGTACATCTCGCTTTTAATCAATTGCCTTAACACTTTAACAGTACCGTAATTTTTAAGATTTTTATTAGAAATCCTGAAGGATCTTTAATAATATTATCAACGTCATTTTTTCATAGCTTGCCATTTCTTCAAAATTCAATATTTTTATAAAACATTGCGTTCTTTAGCTATATTCGCGCTTGTGGATTAAAATAGTATATTATATGTATCAAGGGCGTAATTATCGATATTCAAGAGTTGTGAAGTTTGACACGCGAGCGAAGCGAGTGGAACAGTCGCACTCGTTGGATATAACGATATTTCGTACGTGATACACATATGATATTTTTTAATATGTTAGTTTTACCCTATATGGTGCGAACATAAAAGTTGACTTTACGCACTGAAATCGGCCGTCTGATGTACTTTACACACTAATTCTACGCACACAATTACAAAAAAAAAAAATGTTGTCACATTTACTGTACTATATGATGTGTTAAATATAAATACAATAAATGAACCATGGGAGGGAGGACGAAGGTGGGCAGGTGCGGAGGAGCGGCGAAGGGCGGGGAAGGGGGGGGGGGGTGCGCAAAATCGCATTTTGCGCCTCAAAAACGAAGCGCAAAATCGCATTTTGCGCCTACTGTGACAAAAAATAATAACCGTATTGATTTTAAGGGAATTGTGTACGGTTATATTTAAGTAGTAGTCGAACGTATTTAGACTGATGGATTTGTGCTTGAGTCTTGCGTATGAAATGAATGCGACATTGCCAAATGACTCATTTTCAATAGCTAAAGTGACATATATTTTCTGAAAGATGTTCCTACCGCAAAGAAAATTTTCAACGAAATCTCAATGTTAGTTTTCTACACCGAATAAAAAGTGTAGGTTCCCATAAGACAATATATATAGTATATATTATGTAACTAGGGCTCAATTATCCATTTTTACGAGTGTGAAGTATGTTACTCGAGCTAAACGAATTAAATAATATACTAATAATAATAATAAATCAGAATAATAAAAAATCATAATAATAAACCATGATGAAATAACGTTTCATAGTATAAAAGGTACTTGAAAGTAATGAAAGAATTTAAAATCATAAACGAGAAATCATTTTTAAATTAGAACAATATAGTTCGAAATAAATGAAAACATGCACATTGATATAATTTGGTAAAGTCAACAAGTCTATATACTGAATGTGTACATAAAAAACAGATAATATCAATTTAAAATAAATAAATTAAAAAACAAATCAAGATCCAAATTCAGAAAACCTATTTGTAAAGGTTGAAAAATCAGCTTTGCGAGGAGGAATTTGACTATTTTTAACAAAATTCTCAATGTATTTATCGTCAATATTATACAATATAAATTGAAATTAATAATACAATAAGTAACAAATAAAAAAATGATTGATTCCCAACAAGGAAATAATTGCCAATATGTATTAATTAATTATATTTACGTTATTAAAAGTAATAATGTATATACTGTAGATAAACATCGAGAAAAATTGATGAAAAATAAAATGAAATAAAATATCGTACAATTTGCCAGGAAATACAGTGCTGTCGACTAGGTACCTCGTATTCTCTCTAAATTAAGATTAAATTCATATTACTATTCACATTATTATTTTTTTTCTGACTTTGAGATTTAGAAATTTGAAACGGTGTTTGGTCCTGAACATTAATGCATATAATCATCCAGCTAAAAAAAAAACTCTCCTTTTCATCCGCTACAACCGTATTTGATCAGCCATTTCAAATATTGTAAGCGTTGAAAAATCGTAAACACCCACTGACTAATTTCCCATAATCCAGGAGAAGGAAGTATATATATAGAGGTTAAGATGACCGAGTTAATGATCGCTGCTCAATAAATAGAACGCGTGCAGTGAAAACAGACAATCGCAGGCGGACAGCCAGTCCCAGCTTGACAATGAATGCCCAATTAACGTGCATATTGACGATGAATAATTGGCCACCCACAATCATTAATATATTACTATCTGAGCATAAGAGGCTCCACGATTGTTTGTCTAGTTTATTCGAAAATCCACCAAGATTATCTAACTTTTATGTTATTTTCTAAAATTTTAGTTTTGTTTATTTTTTGTGAAATTTATAGGATCTCTCAGTGTTTGCACATTCTTTGTTGCCATTTCATTAGCTATGTTTAAACATTGTAATTTTGTAACGTTTTTCAATTTTGTATGTGAACTTATCACATATATATGTTAGATATTTTTCTATTTCTTTTCTTTTTCATTTTTATATCGTGAATGGCTAATCATTTTACGTCAATACGCTTGAAAAAAATAACTTTGCACACGAATTTTACGCACATCCCACCAAAAAATTTAAATCCGATCGAATTTTTTTAAAGGATTTTTATACATGAAATGGTATGAAGAACCGACTCCTGCTGCGCTTTTGTTATGTAATGTATTTTCAAATTTTTAATTATATGCGAAGAAATGACATATTTTATTTCATCTAAAATTTTCTGCGTTCTTCAATACATTTTCAAGGATATGTTCAGACAGGGATCGAGAAGTTGAGGCAAAATGAATTGCATTGAACATATCAACAACAAATGGAAGCCACTTTTCATTTACAATATTCTAGAGTGAATGCGAAAATAATCATATTGTGAATGATAATAATTTAATTGATATTTCAATCAAAAAATAATATTTACTGTTTTCAAAGGCTCAGCAAATTGTTTTCACGTCGAAATCAACGTAATTATAAAATACAAATGTTATTACCCCATTTTAATCCAGATATTACATTGATAAATTTGAGAAAATCAATCGAATATCCTTTTTAATTAAAAATTATAAATTATAAACTACATAATCTGGTGTACCATTCGAATGTATATACGTAAAACAAATATTTATTATACGAAAATGTTATGAATAAAGAGAATTTCGAAATGTCGAATTTGATATAAGATCCTACATTTATATTTTATTCGAAATTAAATGTAAATAAATTTTGTAATTATATATATGATATTCAATTCAATTTTAAACCTATAAACTGGTGAAAATAAACATAACACTCACATGCGACAAATTAATAAAGAAAAAAAGAATATATATATATATATATATATAATCCTTTCATTTTTCATACAAGAGAAGTAATCGATATAAACAATTGTGGTATTACTACGTACATGTAGTAACGAAAGATTTTACCTGAAAACTCGAATTTTCTAACCAGAATCGTTGGAAATATATTTCGCTACCAAACAGCCGAGCATTAATCATTTTATTTGTATGGCTCGAATGCAGTTTTCAAAATAATAACTAATTTTCGAATTTTTAAAACGACTTTTTCATTTGGCCTCGTCTCGTTTTTTTGTACTTTGTGACGGGACACGGCGCCATCACGCGAATTTGTACATAACGTCCGCAATAACTTGCCGCCATAAAAGCCATCGACAAATCAAATTTTGACGTGATTCACTGGCTGACATAAATTTCGGGATCCAGCCAGGAGAGATGGCGGTGACACGGACATGTGTTCAACCTCTCTTCCTCTCGACCGCTCTCTTTTAAGCTGTTCCCCTCTCTCTCTCTCTCTCTCTCTCTCTCTCTCTCTCTCTCTCTCTCTCTCGCTTCCTCTTTCTCGTTCTCTCTTGCTCGGCCTCGGTATCCCGTTCCTTTTCCGTCTTTCTCGCTCGCTTTTTCTCTCTTCTTCTGCGTCCCATCTCGCCCACCACGAAACTTCCTCTCATCGCGAATATTTATCGTTTTTACACGATATACACTATATACACACACCGCGCCGAGCAAGTTTCGTTAACCGCGTGTAGCTCGTCGACGAAATTGACAACGCGGTCACGGCGGCGTTGAAAAAAATACATCGATCTTTGATGCGCACCACTGGCGGCACCGATCTACTTCCGGTTTTTACGCGCGCGAATTACGTCATCCTTCACTCCGGCTCGTTAAAAACCGGCAACGTATAACGTCGGAGTATAGTGCTCCGTCCATTGTCCAACTTTTTGCTCATTCGTCATATCGACGACTTATCGGCGACGTTTGTTGTATATCAAGATTCGGCGTATGCTATATTGGATATCGGTAGATGCGGCGATTTTTACGGATGTTTCGAGTCGAACTTAATAATCCCTCAAGATAAACCATCGATAAAACGGAATAAATAAAAGGTAAACTTATATATATATATATATATATATATATATGCTGAATTTTGTTCCTAACGTAACCTAAAAAATAGGATAGTTGTAGGTAATCAAGTAATAATGGAGATATATGATTTCATCGTATAGAAAATGTTAGCAATAAGACGATCAAAGATTTTTTGTCAAGATGTCCAATAATGCGGAAGCCATTGAGAAAACCCTTTGTCGGCCTCGGACGAAACAAACAGAAAATAAGGTCGCGAACGAGGACCCGCGGCGAAATTTTCAATTTGAGGGCGCGAAGAAAAGAAACTCGCCCATCTTGGAAAGAATATTGCTCCTTGGTATGTTTGGACTTCTGATGATAATGAAAACAGTGGCATGCTACGAAAATGGACCGTCTTTGCCGCTATTCTTTGCTGTTCTTTCTATCGTCTTCTTATACCCGAAACAAAAAAAAAAAGAAAAATATATATGTAAAATGCGATTTTACGCACCATTTTTTGACATAATGTATTTCAAAACACTGTTATTATAGTCAAATCGATGTTTCATTTTCAGGACAAATAAAATAACTACTTTTACAATTAAAGTGGGAAGTTGATTGACGAAATTCTATATTAAATTTGAGGGCAATTCTCATGAGGAGATATAAAATCGTACTAAATTCAACAAAATTACCAATGATTCACAAGAAACTCTTATAAGAGGAAGTGGATAACAACAATAAAAAAAAAAAAAACGTCAAGACGTTAAAAGTTGTCGCGACCTCGACGGCGGAAAATAGTCGGAACGATCTTTGAAATGCGAGTTTGGAAAATTTGCATCGAAACAACCGCGATTCGCGGGGCTGGAAAGGCCCCGCCGATCGCGCAAAGTCGAAAAGTACACCCTGGCGATTGCAAAGGCAGCAGTGTATAGTTTCCGTCTCTCTTGTCTATTCTGTATGTATAGGACGTCGAAATTCCAAGTCGCGCGTTCACCACCAACTACCATGATCGTCTATATACGGTATAAACTCTTCTTCAGACCCACCCCGTCCCCCACCCGTCCCGCCTTACCCAACAGCCCCAACTACCCACGAGGTAGCTTGCTCGTGCCATCCGAGACCCCGAAGCTCCTCCAATTGCCATTAAGGGTCCATTGTTACACCCGCAGTCTTTAACGACAACGCCTCACGCTAGAATCGATTTCCATACTGCAGTTTCCACCCCCGCAGCCGCGCGCTTCTCCACAAATCTTGCACGCACGTACTGGCAACTTTGAAAGTTTCGGTATAATTCACTCAGTACTTTAACACGATAACAATACTTGCGCAAGTTAGTTAGTTTCTTAGGTCGGGCAACCGCAAATTTGACACGTAAACTCCAATTAATCGACGGGACATGTTTAATTACCCCGTCTACCGCCGCATGAGGCGACTCGTCGATTGACTTTGGATTTTACATATAGGAGGAAGAATTGAAAAATTGTAAGTCGTGATATATGTATATAAACAATGTATTTATATTTATGATATTTTTGTTTTATTGTAAAATCTTCTTTCTTTGTGGCTGCACTTGACTATGTCGATGTATAGTGGATCATGATACAGGTCGTCAATGAGGTATTTACCACCGTCTCTGTTTTATCAAATAGTCATATAATGTTAACTTTATCGGCCATGGAGAAGAATTTTTTTTTTTTTTTGCAAATGTAGTCATCGTTTTTGACGTACTTTTCACAATAGAAAAATTTCATATCATGTTTTGGTTATACGTGCGATGATGGAAATTGTAAATTATATATTGCGAGTCTAGCAAAGATTAACAAGTTGATATAGTCAATTTTCCATATGTACTCGAAATACCCAATAGTGACATGATTTTCAATTTTTAACCATAAAAGTTCTCACAATTCTTAATTAAGAGCTAAATCGGCTCGGTGGATAAAGTCAATTCCTAACCTACAATATTCAAATCAAACAGAAATTAGGTATATTTTCACATCCAAATATATTTCAGGGCGCTTTTACGTGTTTTTATATGAATGCACGTCAACTTGCAGCGAAATCAGTTCGCAAAATTAGGCGAGATTTCGCAAGAATGAAGTTGCAATTACAATTGTAGAATTTACTTTATCGACCGAGGCACTTGAGCTTAAATCTAAAAAGGAAACGTTGAAATTCGTGCCAATGCATTTTCAATATATATATATATAATCAAAAACTAAAATGAACAATGTTAAATCGAAAAGTTATTTTACAAATCGACCAATAATACGACTAAATGACCAAACAACATCCTAACAAAAGAGACACGATCCTCCCAACATAAAAATCCAGTTATTAAAAAAGATCATGAAAAGCTACGTGTGGCGTATAAATACCTCGTAATACATATAGAAACGTATGAACGAAAGTCATAAACAAACGAAAAAAGCATCAGGGCCGCTGGAGATCCCAGCGTCGATTTATTTCCAGGATTTTCATGGATTTTCGGTGCGTCACATCGTCAGGGGCGTGCGGATCCGCGTATTCAAAAGTCTGACAATATATAGGAACGCCACCCCCAGCAGCTATATGTGAGTCTGATTCTGCGAGCTTCAAAGTTTACGACGTGGCCGTGACATAGTCGCGTGGACGAACCGCACGCACACGTCTGCGGCAAATATACGTTCGAGTCGTGCGTAATCTCTGGCGCACTCTCTTTGTCTTTGCTGGAGCTACGCTCAATGTGTACCAAATATCCGCCGAGAAAAAGTCCCTCCGTTACGTCATCTATTCATTAGAGGTAAAAAAAAAAGCATCGACATACACAACCCTGAATATGTTTAATTAAATTTTATTTGTGCGATATAAGGAAATTCGTCATGCAGTTTACGGCACGATTATAGCAACATTTGTACTCAAGGATGTTGTTCTTCGCAAACACTGCAATCACTGAAAAGAAACAAACAACTTCATCAGGGTTACGTCAGTCCCTAGTAAAAAATAATATCAGCTCGTGGTCATTTCGTTCTGGTCAACAAGAACAGATGGTTTATGAATGCACACGCACCATAGTTTAGGTATAATAATGTACATCCTCAGGTATTGGTTCTTTTTGAAATTCGAGAGTTATTCGATAGATTCGATAGATATGATGAACTCTAAAAAATAATAAAAGGAAAATAAATGAAAATAGTAAAAAACGAAAACAAAAAAAGAATCGTGATGTTTCGTTTTTTATGAATTCTCTTAATCTCAAAATTGTTCGTGCTACAAATCTTATCGCGGTTGAATTTCAAGACGTATTTGAAGTCAGTTGAAGTTTGGCTCTCTCTCTCTCTATATATATATATATTTATTCATATATACTCTGATACCTAAGCGTACTTAAGCAAATCGAGCAATTTGCATGTTGAACGTGACTTGCTATTACCTTGACGGCGATTCGCTGATAATGAAAACTCGCATGCAGACGAACGGGAGCAAATATTCATTTCTGCAAGTTGAAAAGCAAACATTAATTAATACACAAATCATCAGTATCGAAAGAGGACAAGGTAAACAAATTGCTTAAACAACTTCACCTTCCTAGACAATGAATTCTAATACACATACTTATATATGTATACATATATGTATACAATTTAAATTGATTCAGAATTTAAGGCATTTCAAAAATACATACGTTTATATTGTGTATATGTGTCTCAGAATGTCTCCGGAATGTCTGCATATATTCTGGGGACGTTCAGTGCTACGTGGGTTTTCTATATTTTAAAATTGTAAGATTTTTAGATTTTTAGATTCAACTTTTTTCATTACAAATTGATTAAAAAATTATTGGTAAGTATTCTCTACTTTATAAATCTTCAGATTATATGATTCATATACAATGTATGATATGTTATATTTATAAAGTTGGATTGAAATACGTTCACATTTCAAATAAATTATTTTCGGATTTGAAAGCATTCGAAATAGACAAAATAAGGATTCAAAAATAACGAAATTAATGCATTTTTTATTCATTCCAATTTCATGTTTGATTGCCGAGTACTTTTGAGTGGGATTCAAATTAGAACAGTTACATTAACTAACGATTACTTTTTGCACTTTTCGGCTGTCATTTCTGATAGTTTGTCAATGTGGATAAAAAAACCTATGAAAAAATTTTACAAACTTGATTAACATTGAAATATTTTGAAAATATTCGTCTGCCATATTGTATCGGCCATTTTAAATATCGGCCGAAATATAACAAATTCGTGATCATCGATCCAAAAAAAAAAACTGCAATAAACACATTTTCGGAAGAAATTGTTCAATTTAAATCGTTGTACATGGAAGAATAAAAAATGGCATCAAATTTTTGGCTTCAGTCTAAATATTGCGTGTCGCCATTTTGAAATTCAAATTTTCTGTCCGTATGATTTAAAGCGAATGATTCGCGGACGCAAAATGTTTATTTAAAATATAGAAAATGATCTTCTAATCCAATTTTAATTGTTGATAAAAAAAATTTGATTTTTTACTAAATAATCGATTGTACCTTGCAAGTACGATAAATTGTACTCCTGTAGCGAGTTCTATCCAAAACGCATCTCCGAAAAGATAGCATTGACATTGGACTAGAGTTTAAAGAAAACTGTCGGACATAAATTATTTTTGATGAAAACTAAATTGCAGATAATTGAAATAGAACAATGTATTAAAATGGATTCGGCAGGGCAAAAAAAAACGAAAGGCGATTGAAAGTTCATATGAATAACTATACGAATATGACTGATGTAACATTATCAAAACCGAATGTAATGATGAAAATCTAAATTCTTTTTAATTCGTTTCAATCCATATATATATTAAAACCATTCAGATTTTGGGAGCTGCATTCGCGGTTCCTTGATTCCCCTGTGGTCAAATTTTTTTTTAACACCCGTTTCACAAAAGTACAAATGAACAAGATTTACGATATAAATGAATCTATGCACCGCACAATCAAATCCCTTCCAAATTCGGCAATACCCGCAAAAGTACCTACACTACATATATATGTAAGTACATCGCGGTGTAACGTCACAGATATCAAAATTTGCAAAATTAGGCGCATCGCATTCGCGTATCTCGCACGCCCGCGATTACGTCACATATACCGATTGTAAGGGTATACAGTCCAGGGCTGGTGCAGGAAAGGGGTTCGTTCATCGCCGCTGGAAGAGAAGGCTCCGTAGAACAGAAAGGGTGGAGGAGACAAACGTGGAGGGAGGACGGAATGTTCGGATTATCGCGAGGAACCGTGGAATCCGGAGGGCGCGGTGCGGGGATGGAACGGAGAAACGACAGATAAGAACCATGGCCCGGTGTCACGTTCCGCTTTGAGTGTGATGGGCCTTCTCTCCACTTTTCACAGACAATGTACGGTCGCTTCTACCAACCAGTGAGCGCGAGATAGAGAACGTGGCCATTGGTTGTAACAGTTGCAGATATCGCTGGGGAAAAATGAAAATATAGCTCTATCGCCCCCATGTGGTTATGTATATATATATATATATATATAATAATGAATTTCTTTCCCTCCGCGTTATCGACTTTTAGTTGACAGTTGTTCAGTTTTGATGTTGTTTTAATTATAGTCTTCCTGATCCCAAAAATTGATATGCAATTGCGGATTAGAGTGGTGTCCATGAAACATGACGATATAGTGTTCATTTTATCCCACACAACTAAAAGTGAGTTTCTTAATTTTCAATCTTAATTTTCGGTCAATCGATTATGGATTACGAATAAGTATGAACCTAATAGCTTCTAAATAGTAAAGGGTAGGACGTTCTCCCGATGAGGAAACCACAATAACATGGGCCGACGACACGATCTATCACTGGTGGCGTGGTTCTAGGCAGGTCTTTGTTGTTAGACTTGTAATTTGGTTTAATGAATGCTAATATTAATTAAATAGTAAAATTAAAAATTGAGTATAGACGCAACTGAAGGACTCGAGAAACTAACTCGAGTGCTTCATCAAACCTTGCGCAGATGGTATAGAACACGCACCAAGAATGAAGGTAATCTCAGTCTGTAATCGCTAATAGGAAAGTTTGAATAATCCTTATTCTATCTATATTCCCATCAAGTAAGAACGATATACTATAAATCTGCCTACTTCACTACTTTAGAACTTTAGAACGATCGTGTCTTTTGATGAGTCTGAACCTATAAAATGTTAGAAGATATTCCATCTTAGACTGCTGGATGAGAGGCTGAGAGACATCTTTAATAGTAATTGCAACAATTCGCGGCAAAACTATTTAATCATACATTTTTGTAGCTGGTTCCAAATTCAACTCGTCGAGCATTGAACCATGAATCGAGTACGCCTGCAGGATGTCGCTAGCGCAGGGAGAAATATATCTTCCAATGCGTCGTCAAGTCTGCAGGAGCCTCAGACAATAATACGGATTACTAAAAGGTCAATTCCGTGCGTCAGCCCGACAACTATATCAGTTTCGTTAACTCGAGGACGTTTGAGAGAAGTCGCGTAAGGAGAAAGAGGGGGTCGATGGGAGGAAAAGGAGGCAGAGTTCCGAGGAAACGCAAGGGTTATGGCGACCGGGAGATAGCGAGGCAAAGCGAGGGTGGTACGGGGAAAGCAATCAGAACTTGGGCCATTGCTGGATATTACGGAGACGTGAGAGATGTCTCCTCAATCATATTAATTGCCGAGATAACCGTTGCTTCGACTGCAGCGCCTCCGCCGCGTCCTTCCTCGACGTCCTCTTAGACGCATCAAACCCTGGCTCGTGGAGAGATTTTTAAATTCAACACATCGGAAGATTACGTATAATGTTCGAACATCGAATGAGAGAGAGATATTTACCCACTTTGGAGTTCAAAATGGCTTTTGATGTATATTCTAACACCTTGAGTTACGTCAGAAAATAAAATTCAAACCATCGCTTAATTCAAAATGTCCCTCGTTATCAGCACTTTAATGAGTTTGCCCTACCGAGTTACAGTTTCGTTATACGATGATAGGCAATGGTATTATTATTATTATTATTATTATCACTATGATAGAGAGAGACATTATATATTATGATGTCATAAAATAATAAGATGTGATGTCGTAAATAGATGACACGCTGCAATGTCATGACTTGTTATGTTACTGCAATGATGACGTAATGTTATGATTTACAGTTATAAAGTCATGATGTAATGAATTATCGTTATGATACGATAACATGACGACATGTTGTGATGGTGACATGTTATGATGACTTATTATGATATGATGATTTTGATATGATGATGGTTGTGATGTTATGATATGATGTCTTAACACGATGACGCAGTATAACGTGACATGTTAAAATGTTGACATGTTATGATGATGTATTATGCATATTATCATCATAAGTTGTAATGTGATGATAAAATGTGATGTTATCTTGGCATGTATGATGACTTATTATGATATCACGATATGATGGTCGGTTGTGATGTCATAATATGATGACTTAGTAAGATGTTTTAATACGATGCCGGTTACTGAGATGACATGATGATAAAATGTGATATTATAATGTCACGATATAAAATCCAATAAAATGAAACAAAATTTAAGAAATGACAATCCAAAAGTATAATAATTATGATCATTCAATTGAAAACCAAATGTGGGTATGTGGGAAAGCTTGGTTTCAGGCTCCACATTACATATTCCACGTAGAGCAGGATTTAGCGAGTTTCATGCTTATTTTTGCAATGCGGAAGGAAACGGAAGCTGGAAGTTACAGCGGCGAACTTGGAGTGATAAGGCCAAGGGGTGGATGATTAACGAAAGCGTATGTCTTCTGTTGACATAAGATTAGAGCACGGCCGGCTGAGTCTGCAGCTTCAAGCAAACTCGTCCGTCCTAGGAGGAGTCGGTCAGCTTGTTTTATATACGCTGAGTCGCTTCGTCGAGCACGTAGCGACATTTACACGGCGTGTGGCTAATGCAAACGCTATCGCAGAGGCGCTGCTACCTTGGACGATGGCTTTTGCATCAGCGGAAGATAGGGAATTTCGCGCATTAATTTGTCACTCGAGAAACGATCGCGCATTTCAACGATCATCAGATACAAAACGGCTCGGATACACCGAGTGGTTCCCATACTTGGCGTATAGGGTGCATTCTGGGTCAATCGTTATACCCGCACAATCGTAAAATTCGAAGCGGCCATTTCGAAAATTCTCACATGCAGATAAGAGCTTTTTAACGTTTGCCGGTAATTGAACAAATGCAATATATCCGGTTGCAGGTTTTACGTAATTTTCCATCGCCGCGATTCTTTGCGGCTAATAGAGAAATAATGAAAATACGCACGGTCGTTCGAGTAACAACGCGCGTGCTTTACGTCCTTTTTAGCAAATTGCAACTTCAGTATGTTTATTATCACTTTCATGAAATGCAAATTATTTAAATGTATATTACACATTTTGGTATAATTTGGATATTACAACTGCGAAATTAGCAAATTTTATTTATAAACCCTTTGTGCTCCTGGATTCGATAGTCGAGCGGGTTTCAAAATGCACTGAACATGAAATTTTCATCAATGAAATTTTTTAAAAGAAATAAATCATGTTGTGATTGCATTTATGCTTTGGCAATGATGTTATGAATTTTATAATAAATTTAACTCGTGATTTTGTTTATCCGCGTGTAAAGATAAATTTGGTGATTATTTTCTTACATATTGTATCTCGCAGTTTTGTTATATATATATAATGTTACATATCAACATTTTCATTATTTCTGAATGACATGTGCAAAGTATAAAGAAGCATTTAATCCAAACACCTCGATATTCTTTCATCTTTCAGAAACCGTGAAAACTTTTTCGATTTTTCCACATGGCGAAATAAGACACGTATAGGAAATTAAGGATGAGAGAAGCGAGTTTGCACGTCCCTGCGACGATGAGGGCACTCATCCGAGAGTGGATCCGACGCGTCAGCAAAAAGCACTCGTTATATCGACTTGCGTTACCCTTTGCATACTCCAGGAATTATATATTTTATTTTTTTTTTTTTTTTTTGAAATTTGAAGTTGCTGAAGTTGCCTTATCGATTTGATACTAGTGAGTTGATCTGCAAACCGTCGATTCAAAATGTTATCATCTAAGTGACGTGTAATTCGTGTCAGGTGTTGTGAGAAATATATATAGATATTTGGAAAATTGACATCACCTGTAATAATTTTGAAACTTGCCTGTATTTTAAATTTTAAACGAAATGGTTGGATTTACTCTATGTCTGCACAATATAGGATACGATAAATAATAACTGACCTTTTTTAGTTGAAATTACTATTTAAGTAGTAGATTTAACTATCAATATTTAACGATATCTTCCCTACAATGTAGTTAGTAGATTGAACTATTTTTTTTTTTTTTTTTTTTTTTTTTACTGCGCGAAAAAACTTAATTCTACAAAATATGAAATCTATACTATTCTCAACGTTTCGACACATACATAAACCGTTATTGTAAATTATAAAATATCATTACGTGAACGTAAGTTAACAATTTTTATGTAAATGAAATTCGAAAAAATACCATAACGTATTTTAAGTTAGATGGAACGGATGGAACGAAAGTCACTTTGTAAACAATAATAACGAAGAAATTATTCGCGGAAATGCAAAATATTTATTGAATTATATTTGGTTTGATCATGTATTTACCCAATGACCTTGAAGGACTGTACTGACTTCGTAAACATTGCGCTGACGAATTACTGAAACATCAGACAAAATTTTGTAACAATACTATTATTATATTTTTTTGAATACATTTCAGTGTGTCATAATTAACAGAACCACCATAACAATTGATTAAAATCTGTAATAGTCAATAAGAGTCAATGTATACCAGTCAACATATACAACCAGATCTAGATCTCATATTGGACATCAAGATCTTGGACTCGTATTGAAACAAAAACGAATTGAATAGAGATACTTTCTGAAAGAGGAAGCATTAAAAAACACTTTAACCCAGTCATCGCGACCATTCCCCCAAGAGGAATACGTCCATGTAAGTCGATAAGACTTCAAAAATCACAGTTATCAAAGTCTTCTACAATTAACAAACCAGTGAAGAGATTTCATTTAATTTGTTTTCCTAATATATGTCATCCAGACATCCGAGTCTAAAATTGACAGTTAGAAAAATTAGTTTGTTATATGCAATAAAATTAGATCGTCAATATTTCGGTTGATATTTCATATACATTTTCAAGTCTTTTAAGGATATGTAGCCTATGGTCGTCATCTCGACAAATTCCACTCACGTCAATTGCATTTTTTTAATCTCTACCTATCTGGCCACACTTGCTATTACATGATGTGACATCAATATCATATAGCAAATTCAATGATTTAATATATTTCTTCACATATATTCACCGAATCCCTCTAAAGATGCAAATAATTCTAAAATAAAAGATACTACAAGAGTAATCCGCTTCCCTACTCCGAATCGATCCTGAAGAGACGTCCTTGTTTTATTAGGTCGACCGGCCACACAGGGATAATCGTCGACAATCAAGTTTCACGGCATCGATTGTGCGGGTGAGTCCGATGCCAAATGCACCTGCATATGCATGACGCAATCTCATATCCGCGTATCCGCGTTTAGGCACGATACGTCGGAGGTGCGTCAGCAGCCGGGATGGGGGCTCGATTTCCCACCGCCGTGTGTCATTACTCGTCATTATCCACCTATCAAATCGCTCAGCAATAACTATCTGACCGTTAGCCATGATGGTCGCAGTTGCCAGAGCTCCGTGGCGTGAGCCCTGGCTTATACCGACAATCAGGCCCGCCGCCGCTCTCTTCCGTCCTACGCATCACCCTCCAGCTTTTACCCGACGAGCTTTTGTCCCTTTCCGAATGAAGCCCTTTCCACTCCTGGGTATCGCCACATGCGAAATTCAAACGACCCGTGTGCAATCGTTGTCTGACGAATTGTGACGTATCTGCCGCATCTATGCTGGTGCATGCGTAAAAAATGCCGATGTTTACAAGGTTTGGAAAGTGCTGTTTTTTCACATCGAAGATCGAACAAAGTCCTGACTAAGAGATTCACGTCAATATTTAATGTTAAACACTAAGACCTATTCAAAGTCGAGCTTAACTCCTTTCTGTACTAAAGTATAAAGGCATCTCGAAGGCGAGTTCAAAAAAAAATTCAAAATCATATTGAATACAGTTTTCGAGGCTTGTTGAAGAATCATTTTGAAAAACAATGCATATGCGAATGCAACTAGTAAAATTTAATCTCCTCGGAAAGGAATGTGCACTTCCACTCCCTCTCACATTTAATCGCTCTCTGCAAATCTTATAAATTCGGTTGTTCATTTAGTTAAATTTGAGACCTCTTCAGGCACGTGTTAATATCGAAAATATAAATCGTGCGCGCGATATCAATTAGGCGGAACGTAAACCTGATGTCACCGTTAAGTTACCGGTGGCGATGGAAAGGGCGAAGGAAAAAAGGCCGGTTGTTTCGAAGTGCGTGCGTAACACACGCGCCGCCATATTTCTCGAGCGTCGGACGTTTTCATCGCGCAATTTTTCCCAGAGAGTTATTCCGTCCATACAACGCGAGTCAAGGAATTAATATAGGCAAGATTTGTTGTTATTGCACGGCCTTCGTGGCGATGGCGTCGTTGTCGTCGACAACGGAGACGACGACGGTGTGGGTAGTGAGAGACGTGGCATTGCTGGCGGGGTGGTTTGCAGGGGCTTTCTCAGGGCACAGAGTGAAGCCATTACTTACTATAACTGCCAGCCAGTCGGGCTAGGACGCCCGGCGTTCCTGTCAAGCATCCATCATGGCGACTAATGGCTCCACTCTCCTGCCAATAACATCCGGGTCTTGCTTCCGGTGCCTGTGCCCGGAAACCTCCTTCGAAGAACTCTTCGCCACTCGCGGTTTACTTCCGACATTTTTGTCGGCTACTATGAATTCGGCACCTTTCGTCCTTCCTCCATTATTACGCTCTTTGTCATCATTCTGCCTCCTAAATCGCGCTTTCGCTTTTTTCGGGGACGAGCATTATGCTTCTCCACGTCATACGCAAGATTCTGCGATAGAACTGCGCAGCCTGAGAATGTATAACCGAAATATATATATGCCCTTCGAAAGAATCGTTAGAAACGAGAATATGCAGGAAAATTACTTACTAATACCAGATGTGAAGAGAAGCTACATTTCTACTAATAGACGGTGGGTGCATATGTGCAATTTATTTCTATTTCTTGGGAAGGAAATGTTTACTTCTACTCCCTCTGTCATTCAGGCAGCTCTAAGCGTTTCGACAAAAGGTCTTCTTCGTAGAAATTCATGCATGCGCTCGACTCCTTGAACCCCTTGAACACAGATGGAATCGGAGTACACTTTTCCGCCCGGAAGCTAACCGAGGAAATTAATTGCATAATTCCATTGTTCGCTTGTAGTCCTCCTTGGCGATGCACGAGCGCATTAATCGACGTCGATCGCCGTAGCGGGCCGTAAAATGCAGGGGATATTGGAATCGACTATGGGTCGCTCTCCACCTGCGGACTCGAGTCCAGCCGATTTAGGAAGCGAGGCCAATTATTGTTAGGATAATCTGCCGCGAGCCTGCTGGGACTGTTTAAATTAGATACTTGGGGTGGGATCGCGAACATCATTGCGAATGCGATAGAGTCGCATCCCATGCAGGAGCCTCCGCACGCACGCACCGTGTTCCCTCCTACCTTTCGGGGCGGCCGCGCGCCCACGTCGAACCACCCCCTTAAATCATTGATTGTTGCATTATCTGTTATTGGCAATGCAATTAACCGTTTACGTTTAAAACAGCGCGAGAGACCGCTTCAGGCAGGACACGGGCCTGCAGCTACCGCTTGGACTTATTGGCATTGCGGCCTGCATTTGCCCGGCACTTTCCAATTGACCATTCGATTCATCTTTCTGCAGCTGAATTGTCGAATTTCTGGGCGATTATAATATTGAGATTTTGTGCGGAACGACTGCGATGCGAAACCGTTGCGATAATAGCAAACGCGATGGGAATAACGGTGCAATTGTGGAGAATATATGGAAAATCATTTCTCGTGCAATTCGCAAGAGTTCACTGGTCCACCTAACACTTTAAGGCATGCGTTGTTGGCAAACTGACGAAACATGAGAAATTTACAAACGAGAAGGTATACGATCTTCACTTATTGAAATGCGATTCTTCAATCTTTCTTTACATATACGTTCACAAGGAAGCCGATATCTTTAACATTACCATAATGCGCAAGGGTATGGGAGGGGAGTTAACGAATGTTCCGTTGTTGGGGAACCAGATATTTCATACATTTGAACAAGGAGCATGTTGTAAAATGAACGAGCAGTATAGATTTGGAAGTGGTTTAAAGGCATGACCTTTCGGACGTACGTAAAGACCTTGCGTCGTCAAAAGACGTAAGTGAATTTCCATTTGAAAAGGAAAGTTCCACTTCTGGACTACACATCCCACAACTGACGGATAATATTTGAAATGTTTTGAGTTAGCTCTTGCAGTCAGTTTAGATACATTGCGATGAGGGGCCATCAAGAAACATTTATTGGTATGCCATTTGGTCCACCTGATATGGCGTCTCGTGGCAGCGTATATTTGAATAGCCCGTAAGGGGCAATCGAAAACATTTCGCCGTAATTAAACCAGTAATCGGATAAATTTTGATCGAAATTCGTAAATGGAAAATGAGCTTGACTCTTTAGAAATGACACGGTTACCACCTAATTGCATTTGAAAATGTTTAATGAATCGAGTAAAGCGTAAATTATAAGATATTAGCAAATGACAAAAATAAAACTGGACGAGTATATTTGTATACATGACTCCCGATAGAGTTTGCAAAAAGCTACAAAAACGTGGCAAAACGAATCGTCGGATTACGGAATACCGTCTGCCAGTACGGCCCTCTCTATATACGCCTCTCTGTACACATCGTCATTCGCAAATCCCAAGACCCGAATCCACACCGGGATTAAACGGTACACTCACGGCGTACTCCGCAAATTCCCGCCGACCTTCGACACGCCACCGGCTGCCTCGCCCCGCAGCCATCGGCCGCGTTATTCCGCGTATATGATCAGGTGCAATTACAATCAGGTTAATAATTGTTACGGCTCGGCTGGGTCGTAGTAGTATGGAAGAGAGTGTGGTGTGGGGGGTGCGCTGCATGTGCCCACGCTTCGTTGATCACTGCTCGAATACGTTTGCACATATAAGCTACCCAAGTTATCCCATGATTCTCGAGTCTTTCAGAGAATTTCATCGGCAACGAAAAGAAATTAACGTTCGTCTCTAATTCCGCTTTGATAACGGAATTAGAAGCCTACTCTGAGGAGGTTCTTGAAAACAAGTTTAAACTTATGACGTTATTTTATTTTTGGTTTACTTGTACAAAAAAGTACGATTCCATAAAACATGCAACCAAGGTGTTTAATCATCATATAATCATCAGTTATTGTCAGAATGGAGAGAATGCCGCACTGGGATTTTCATTATATTTACAAGAACGAGTTTTAAATACTGGGTATATGGGATCATATCTCCGGAACTTTTAACTTTCGATTGAATTAATAAATAAAAAAAAAGAAACATAATAAGAAGATAGCATCTTTATCTGTATAGTGTACGTGAAGGAATAAAAGAACTGGTCTGTCATTATTTTTCTTGACGTCAAAAAGGAGGAAATAAAAATGCTCAGAAAATATTGGAACGTTTGAAATGAACAGCAAAAATGAAGATTACAATGTATAATCTCCTTGGAAATGTTTTGCACTTCATGTTCTTGCAACATTTCAAAATATCATGACGTTAAGAAACATACTTTAAATGTTGCTTTGCTCCTTTATAAAACTTTTTTACATAATACACGCCCTGGTAGAAAACCCGTCCAGTTTTCTGTTACACTGCCCAGTTACCCTATACCTTTAACATGGGAAAAATGCAAACTGGATAGAAACTAGCCAAAAACTGGACTCATTTTCTACTAGGGCGGTTCGGGAATGTATATATGTATATATTATAGGTAAGAAATATATGTTTCGAATGTAATGAAACGTTTTTGAAACCGATAAATGTTTGAAACTGAAGAAAAAATCATGTGTCACCGACATTTTGTCTGAAATGAATTCCTGGAAATTCGCCTGTTTGTCCAGGGTGCCGTAACCCCTTCAAATGTTAGGATGTGAATGAAATGCAGACCTCGAAAACTTAGTACAATAGAATTAATAGAAATAGTGCGCAGATTTCTCATCTGCTTCTAAAACGGATAAAGCGACACAAGTGCCTCGCTACTTAATACTGACGGTAAGCAAAAGTATAATCGAGGTATTATCTCCTAGCAATATCCTTATAATAAGAAAAGCCGTCGAGTGCAAAACTTTAATAATGTAGAGAGCACGATTCGCGCAATTAGAAGCGCAATAACGCCTTAAGGCCAATAAGATGCTTCTTAATGGAACGTTAATAGCATCGCAGCAATTATGTTGTTTCGTTATAACCATGCGAGAGTATTAAAATCAGAATGCGATGAAGGCATTCGCGCCAAGGGGGCCATATGCGACGAATGCACCCTTGGCGAGCCTTTTGCGCCCCTCCTACACTTATTTTCACTCGTTACTTCCGCTTTAAAGCATAATCTCGATACGGAATCGGCAAATGAGAGTCTAATCTCCTGCTAAGTGCCGCGGAGTTAATGTAATCGGCCGATCGGGCTCTTCGGATCTTAGATACCCTCGTCCAATTCGATTTCCGCGTGGGCACAGTCGCGGCTTAAGGAAACGAGGAGACAATACGATTTCTTGATTCGCGATGCAACCGCATTCGAGAATGAGAGTACCACTAACTATTAATCGTATTTTACTTTTTTTTTGTAATTCAGTTATAATTTTTTACTCCATGCGGTGGTATCCCGGGATGAGATGGAAGCTTGAAATGTATTAAATATAGAATTCAGACTTCAGATTCTGAGTTCAATAGCTTCTTGACATTTTGTAATTCTTGTCGATTCGTCACTTCTTTTGATTTTCACCCGAAGGAATTTCAATTCTCTCGGTCGAATGTCGAACTCTGTCATTACTCGAGTCCCTGTTTAGGCGCCAAATGTAAGGAACTCTCCTCGTTGCACGTTTTTTTTTTTTTGTTTTTTTTTTTTTTTTTTTCGGCCCTTTTTTTCCCTTTTTCGGCTAATTTGCCCCTCACCGATCGCACTATGACCCGGACGACCTGCACGTTATTACGCGGATTAAGTTCAGTCTAGTAGGGGATCTAGAGTAAAAATTCGGTTTATTACAATAACTATTCTGTACAATTATTATTCACAATATTCTTAATACAATGAAAGTGTATATCCCGGTTGATGATGTAGTGGTGTTGGCGAATGTCACACGTCGAAACTTCCTTCTGAATACTCAGCGGCGTCCTGTAGATGTCGCTATCAGTCTTTCCTTTTGAAGTGCGTGCTTAATACGTTGAAACATATATCTTATCTGCCCTTGATGGTTAATCGCCTTTAGATCTTCGAGATTGGAATCTCGTCACCAATGCACGATATAATATTCGTCTATGTACGTCACCCGTGTCAATTTCTATATGGACCCAAAGAAAAAAACCTCGTTTGCATATAAAATCCTCCGTAAAATTCTTCACCACTACCGGCACGACATCGGGTGAGTAGATTTTCAAAACTGAAGAATTTCAGACGTGTTTGAAAATAGTCATAAGACTATCGTTCTGTCATTCACGTACTTCTGGAAATTCCTCGTCTTACCGACACGACATTTGGCGGTTGTACGTACTAACTAACTAACTCAAACGTGTCTTTAGTCATAAGGTCCACGTATTTCTGGAGATTAATAGTGCGTCCTAGGGACAGTCGATACGTTCCCGCAGTCGTCTAGGGATATTTGATATAGTGACTTTTACAATACACATATACCTACAGTCATTTGGTGCCCGAACAGGGACATCTAGATGTGAAAATTCGGATAATTGTACAATAACTGACTAGAATGAAAATTATTTAATATCAAGATGGTGAAAGTGAGTTGGGTATATTCACTCCGGAAGGAGGAATTACAAACATATAATGCAGAATTTGGACTAGAAAGGACTGGAACTGTGGAGGAGTTGAAGAGATATCTAATTGATTTTATTTACGTGGAAGGTGAAAAGCCAGAATATAGCAACAGAATATTGCAATTAGAGAACCTCCATACAAAGTCGACACTTACAAGGCAAACGACGCCTCGCACACTCGTACTAAGTGACGGAGGCGATACCAGACAGTGATGACCCCAGTGAATGACAATTCGCAATATTTTATTATCATGGACCGAGTGCGGAAATGGAATGTGAGATATGATGGAGAAAAGAACCCGATCGCATTTATGGAAAGAATAGAGGAGTTATCAGAGGCCTATGGAATAGACAAAAACATGCTTCCTCGAACAATACCGAAATTATTAAGAGGTAGGGCAGACATGTGGTACCGTAACAACAATCAACACTGGACTGAATGGGGAACATTCAAACAGCGGACACCATTATTTAAAGATGTCAAAAGGCCAAAGAGAATTTTAAAGACTATGTTCTGGCATTACAGAGTTTAATGCGACATGCGGGAATATCTTCAGAAGATCAATTGATATTTTAAATATTTGCCAGTTGCTTCAGACAGGACAATTTTTAAGTCGAAAAGTAGTAAAATTTTACTTGATTAGGTAGGGCATTCAAACTTTAGCTTGGTCGAGAAGACCAGAATTGCTGCTTGGGAATATATACTACCTACGGGTTTAAATTCTAGGTTTATACGGGGTACTTTGACAAAACATCGTGATATTAAAAATGACGGGTTTATGCCAAAAGATCCAGCATTGCGAAACTCCAACTGCTGAAATCGGCTTGAAAATTATTGGTAGAAGATTTTCGTGGTCTCTTATTGAGATTTTGCAGTCCAAATTTTTCATAATTGAAGATGATGTGGAACCAATTCGACAATTCTGACATTTATGGCATTTCAGGCATTTTTGACGTTTGACATTTTTTGGGGCTTCTTACATTTTTGACGTTTCTAACTTATCTCTCATTTCTGACATTTCTGACATTTTTGACGATTTTGACAGTTCTGACATTTCTAACGGTTCTGACAGTTCTATCATTTTTACAATTATCGCCATTATTTTCCATTTTTGACATTTTCACCATTTCTTAAGTTTGTTGACATTTATAACATTTGTGACATTTTTCACATTGCCGATGTGTCTGACATTTCTGACATTTGTAACGTCGGAAAGTTCTGATATTTCAACATTTCTAACACTTTTAACGTTTCTGACGTTTCTCACATTCATAACTTGTTTGACGTATCTGTCATTTCTGATATTTCTGACATTATTACATATTTGACATTTCACAGACACTTCGGACATTTCTGACGCTTTTGAAAGTTTTTACATTTCTAACAGGTCAGACATTTTTTAAGATTGTTGACATTTCTGACATTTCTGACATTTTTGACGTTTCTGTCGTTTCTGACGTTTCCGATGTTTATGGTGTTTCCAATATTTCTGACATTATTAACGTTTCTGTTCAAAAAACATTACCACGAAAAAATATTCCGAATCAATCAGTCATAGGGTTTTTCCATTCGACCAATTAAAAATCGACCTATGAGAATTACTAAAAAAATCGTGTTGTGTATAAGATTCTATTGATCCACAATAATCAGCATAGGATCGAAGTATTCATGTCGGAATAAGAAAGCTATCGACTGTGACATGAATTTGTGACTTTCATTTCGCACATAATAAGCCTAGTGGATGCCGGAGGGGATAGAACGTGCGCAGTAAAGTTCCGAGAAGTTGAAAAGCGCACCACGTTTTCCAAGGGGGAGTAAACATGCGCGGTAGTGTTTCAAATGTGAAATATTAAAAAAATATCGTATTCTGAATCCATAATATCGACAAAAAGCTACAGGCCATAATAACAGTAGTATAAGAAAAGAAATAATAAAAATGAATCGTTATTTTTACTTCTCTATTAAATCTGTGCGTATAATAAAATAAATCGCAGCCTGCATTTGTTTCTGGTTATTATAAAAACCATCCAACCAATTACCATGAAAATTTTGACATTTTTTTCGAATTTCCGCAATTATGACGCATCAAATCCTTTCCCGTATCAACTTCCACCTGAACGTAAAGTACATAAAAGCTCGACCAAGAAACTCCGAGATCTGCCAAGTTCTGAGATACAAGAAGACGACGAGGGAAGTAGGGGCTGGGATGCTTCGAGGGTGTCGGTTTCGAGTTCTCGGTATTTTTAATACCGAACGATGTCATGAATATGGAACGGAGAAGACCGTTCTAATGCCTCCTGTTTCGCGAATGTCCTTACCCAATGAGCCCCGAGGCTTCTTGTCGCGGCTTGCGGCACTAAGTCCTCGTTATGATTCAACACCTTAAGCTGCTCTCCGAAGCGACCGGGCGACCGAGCGTTTCCACCACGTCGCTAATTCCACGCGTCTATTTGCTATGCACGAGTTTCTACCTCTCTAATGCGTATGCGAAACTTACGTGGGCGAACGTGTCTCATCCATCCGCGATAATGGTGACAGCCATTTTCGAACTTTAATCGCGCCAGTGCAGATAACTTGTTTGTTAAAATACCGCCCTCAAATCTCGAACGATATAAGAGCAATCGGAAAAAATAATAAAGGAACGAGAAGCTTATATAATTGGTCTCTGCTCGAAAATGGCGGAAACTATATTCGAATGGATTATTGTATGTAACACAGCTGTTCAAAATTTTCAAGTTCAAAACAATGAGTTGCAGTTTAAACCACTGATTTCACTATAAGAAGTAAACAAAAACTGCATCGAAAATGCAACAAAACGAAAAAAAGACGTTCAACCGGATACTGCTAGGTCCCACGGTAACACCAGCATCAGTCATAATTGGCTACACTCGAACTGTTGATTAACGACGGATTTATCAAACTGAGGTGAGGATAGAAGCCAATTGTTTAATGTTGTGGGTTCCAGCAAAATTTTAATGTTAAATCTCGCCCGATAAGTCCGCGCCTCTAAGCATTAATTGATCCTTTCTGGTTTCGAATTAAGAAACCGTTCCTTCATGCTCGTGGTCACCGCCGACTATATCAATGCGAAGTCAACCAAGTGAGAAGAGAGCCTGTACCTATCAAACGACACGAATATGGCTACCTATGTCGAATGACCCAAGCTATCCGAAGCAAGATGGAATAACCACCGAGTGTCCGGTTTTGAATTCGACCGAAATCCCTTAGTTTATATATGAGGTAGGCGCAATGTATTTTTAGCCTCCTCCGCGACTGGAACCGAATCCTCTCTGTAGGATTGGAGGACGTCAAGCGGCCGCAACGAGCGACGACGCGACGGACGCGGCGTCCCGTGTCTCCGGCGTACACAAGGTTAACATCGCATCGGTTCTCCCGCCGGGCGATTGGACGTATGCCGACGCTGGGGTATCCATTAGGGACAGAAGTATTCGCACGCGAGATATATCGACGTCGCCGCCGAGGATTTATAGCGACAGCGGCCGCTTGAAGGGATTGTAAATCCCCGTTTGAGGATCGCTGATACCAAGTTTTATGTAGGACATTAGTTGGGTGGGGCGTGGCCGAATGGCGCGGAGTCGAGAATAGCGCTAGAGTTGCCCGGCTTGCAATAAATTAGCCCGAAATGAAAGACAAATCGCCTCGGAGCTGTCCGCCCGTTCGCCCGACGTGATAGAAGCGCGCCGGACCCGAGCTGATGTTGGCTCTCTTCTTCCTTCTCTCCTTCCTCAACTCCTTGCGATCTCCCGCCCTATCCTTGATCGTTCCTTCTTCCACGTCCACCGTTTTCGCTTCTTCATGTCGAATGGAAACGGACCGACACGGTCCCAGGAGTGAGAAAAGAGATCGAACCTCGTCAGCCTTCCTTCGTTCGCTTTCATCTCTCTTCCTCCTTACCACCTTATCTCCCGTCCGTGTTTTCTCACTCTTTGCCCTTTTCCATCTCTCTTGAAGGAATCGCCTTTTTCCTCCCTTTTTTTTCTCCATCCCGTCCGTGTCGGGCGAACTTGATGGACGCCTGTCGGTACACCTGGGACTGTCGCGGTACGTGCGATTTATTCGTCGACCGCCGCGAGAGCTTGCTAGAAAAAATTCTCTCGTGGAGCCCATCGAATATTACAAATGGTTTCAATATTGATTCAAGTCGAAACGTTCACCGAAATGGACGCATTAATTTTCCAACGAATTCAATATTAGCGTTTTTGGCTGATGAGATTGTCACGTGGCAATTGCACTTAATGGAAAAATGAATTTGGAATTGAACGTCTTTGGCGGAAGTCATATTGATAACACATTAGGGAATGAAATGCATAACTCGATGGAACATTGTTAACTCTGTAAAGTCTAATCGTTACTATATACTAGAGAAAACCATCCGCGATGTGTTGGCTAAGATCGAGTCTACTTCCCAAGACTATATACATGGTGGGCAAAAAATACGGAAACGCCTAAGGGAAGTTAAATTTTGTAAACCTTATAATGATGTTTCTTTAAGAATTTTTCGTTCTCAACGTTTGGGTTGAAACCTAGCTAGAAAATTTCTGGTATTCTTGTATGGAAACCCTGATTTTTTACGGCATTTTCGGGCAGATAAACAATTCATTATTTTACTATATTATTAAACATATTTCAATGTAACACTTCACGTATAAGTTATATCCCCCAAAAAAACATTCTATGTAAAAAAATTCGCCAACTTCTTATTATATCTAAAAAAGTTCTCTGCCAAAACAGTAATGTTCCAAAAATTAA
>JAPYZR010000669.1:0-47477 GCA_030522945.1 Trichopria nigra | reverse complement strand
AATTGGGGGTGGGGGGAGGGGGAAAAAGTTATTATTTCGTAAAATTGACTTTGAATTCGAACTGAATTACTTGCTCGGGGGTTTTCGGAGTCGTTCGGCGAAGCCCCTAGTTTACAATCTGTCTTTAGACAATAAGTATCGATTACAGTAGCTTGATAGTATAAGTCCCGATCGTCTATATTACATAACCTGCTTTTCTAGATGAATTGATATACGTATGTCCGATGCTCTCCAGAGGACGAAGGGATCGACGAAGTTGTTATAGATGTGAATGTCTTTATATTTGCGAAATCTTGAGGTATTTCGAGTATCATCACATAACTTTGATGCTAGTTGATTAGGATGTACTTTAAACCTCCCCTTATATCTTCTGTAGTGCAATGTAATTTCTTCTTTTACCGTGGTTATTTTTAAGTCTTATCTAATTAGTTCGTTAGGAACAAACCAGGGAGCGTTAACGATTTTCCGTAGAGTTTTTGATTGGAATCTTTCCAATATTTCTTTGTTAGAGGTTGATGCAGCTCCCCACAATTGGATGCCGTAGACTCACACCGGTTTGAGGATAGATTTATATATTAGTAATTTGTTTTGTAGCGTAAAGCTTCGATTTATATCCCAGTAACCAGTACATTTTTCTTAATTATAGATCTAATTGTTTTCGTTTTATCCCGATATGAGGTCTCCTCTGGTGGAGACCAGAACCGATGGTCTAGATACTTTCCAAGATATTTAACTTCGTTGCATTGAGGTATGTTTTTATCGTTGAGGAGGACACGTGGACATGTTTCTTTCTGAAGTGTAAACGTCACATGTGTAGATTTGTTTTCGTTGATTTTTATTCTCCATTGTTTGAACCAATTATTTGCATTATTCAGGTACTGTTGAAGTTTTTCAGTAACCATACGAGGGCTGCTGTGGCTTGTAAAAATCCCCGTGTCATCTGCATATGTAGCCGAGATGATACCGTTCTTTGTGGGCAAGTCTACAGTGTACAAATTAATCAGAACTTGTAATAAATTAATTTTTCTTATTTTTGATGGAGTTTTTATGAAAAGTATTTTTTTCCATATATTTTAAATGCTCATATTAAAACTTCTTTATCATCCTTCATAAAGTGTATCGCTTTATTACTATTCCTCTACCACCAATCAACATCATATTATTATCAAAGTATTGTAAGTCGACGGTGGTGCAACAAATCATAATGAGGCTTGTGTGTGGGGGACATTGACATTGACCAGATGGGTGCGGCCAGATTGCATCTTTGAAGGAACCAGTAGATGGATTTAACCATTGTGAGAACGATCTGCCGGGAATTTCCACCATCATGTTCAAGACCGACCGGGACGCCAGATAAGTCCTTACACGATATCGTGCCATCTCTCTCACGCGTTTATTATTTTCGTATTTTGATGCTTACTTTTGCATTTGATTAGATTTTATATTATGTTTATTTCGAACCGATATTCTCATGAATGAAAATTAGATATATATATATATATATATATATAAGTAGTGCGTTTGACCGGTCGTTCTGGTATCAATATTAGTCAATTTATTCGATTTGCGATTTTTCATAGTACCATTGTGTCAACCTAAAAAAAAAACTAGGGAATAATGCTTTATTGAAGTTGTTGAATTTCTTCGTGACCCCTTAATGATAGAAATAAAAATCCGTTGGTTAAAGTTGTCATTCATCAATTAAAGAATGGTTATCCGTAAAACATAATTTCTGCTTTAATTTTACATCAATTGCTTCCCCTGATACAATGCCAAAAAAAGGCTATATTACAGTTTATATAGCAGTATTCTGATTTTGAAAAATGGTTTCGAAAGTGTCCGAAGCAAAATGAAAACGTTCACAGGATATGAAATTAAACATTTTAGGAATTCTTATTGCCGTCTACGTAATTTGTCGAGCCTCCACTGAGCGGACGTTTCCGTTTAATGCAACGACCAAGAAATTATCAATAACAATATCCTGAAGTAAAAATGATATTTATACTATTATAAGATCTATTTCAGGTACAATTCTAAGAAATCTTGGGCGAATTAACCGATTTTCAGATATGTATTGTTTTTTGTTCTCATTAAGAATAATAATTGAGTATTTTGTAATTGAGTTTGTTCTTTTCCTGGTATATGATACATCCTGTATCTATTTGTTTCCTATAGAATAACTTTCTTTTTATTCGTAAGTTTTTCCTTTTTTTGCGAGTCGAATCTGTGTCGGTACATTGGAAAAATCCAGGATTCGACGGTGATTGATTTACCATTACAGATTGCAATATCACAAATCAGTAGACCCTATGTAAATGCACAGCTCCGTACCAGATATTCTTTTATAACTGCAACTTAGCCTCTCATCGAATCAACTATGGAACAGCTTATAACGTGATTTATTTACTTAAATTTTGGTAATTCATATTTTTTATCTGAAGTTGTTTTAGTAAACCTAAAAATTGTTTTTTTTTAGGAAATGTTTTTAAACTGTGATGGATTTTCGTAAATATTCACCTTGAGAACCATCAATAACATTATCATTCTACATGACAATGTCAACTACTGTCTACCTGCATATATGTATCAGAAATAATGTAGAGTATTTGAAACTAGGCTGGTTACAAAAATCCATTCAACGACTTCACTGCAAGTGAGACTTTTATACGGAATTTATCTGCACGTATGAACTTCCGACTTTCTACACTCAGATATGAAATCCTGATGAGCAGGTTTCAAACTGTATATTTACTTATGTTTACTAATATATAAGACTTGATTCCGATAAGTTCCGATAAGTTCCTGTAATGTTTATTTATATCGTTGCAAAAATATTGAATTGGCATTATTTCTTCTATAAACCAAGGTCAAAGGGATCATAAAATGCAATTTTAATGATATTTAAAAATCCTTAACAAAAGCATGTGATGCAATAAAACAATCTACCTACAATTAAAGCAAGGTTAACTGGTAAAAAACTTGAATCAATTAAATATGTTTACAATGACATTTAAATTCTACGTAAAAAGAATGTATTGTTATATTTCAGACAAGAAAATGTTGTTGATTTTGATTGTACCAGGAGAATGTTTACTTTATTGTGGATGTGAAGTACCAGTAGGTCCTCTAAATACTTCTTCTACTGGTAGACTAGAATTCATTATTCTCTTCAACTCCTCTTCGTGTCGCCTCATTTTGGCTACGTTACCTCATGGATGCTATACAGCATCTAAACTTAGCTACGTTATTACTGAATGCACCTGCCAAGGGAAGGTCTTGTCATCTTGACCCAGGGTGAGTGAAAAATACATAAAATTCATCTTCCAAGTGGTCACTTTAAAACGTTTTCTTAAAATACACCTTTCACAGGATGAAGTATGAAATATATTCTGTTATGCATATGCTGCTTTCGATTCGTGGTGTACTCACCTTATTCAAGTTAGATTGTACATATTCGGCTAAAGTCAGGAATAATTATTCCCGATACAGTATCTTATGTATTCGCAGTAGTATACACATATAGTCGTACACATATATTAGCTGTCCATTACGATTACTATTGTTGATTACTGCTAAGGAGTACTAGAAGATGAAGGGTCTTAACCATGATACAAATATAAAGGTATAGCAATTTCGATCGACCAATAAAAAATGCCTGATTTTGTTCGACCAAAACAGCATTTTCTACTGATTTTGGATTCCCCTTTAACCCCTCTATGTGCCCCAACCCTGGATACGCACCGCAATTCCTACTGCGGACAAGGATAAAACAGACTTCAACGTAGATCGGAATTGTACCTCGATTAAATCAGTAGAAAATGCCATTTCGGTCAAACAAAATCAGGCATTTTCTATTGGACGATTCTGCGCAACCACGACATTGCTATACCTTTATATTTGTATCGTGGTCTTAACCGCAAAACATGTGAATTGCTAAAGTCCCTGTTTATAAGCACTTCGATTTACATAAGTGGTGAGATGCGCATAACATCTTGACGATTAGAGAGCATATATCATATACTCCGTCTCATCGAACTACTATGATGGATATCGCATCTAATTTTAAACCGGCTTTTCATTTCATTATAGACAAGATGCTCTTTTTACGCCATTTCTCCAAGATAATGAAATGTCCAGATGAATTAATGTACCGGACGATGAAATGAAATAATATGAAATGGAATATGATGAAATATCCTTATATACCCCTTCTTGCATAGACCAATAACTGAATTCGTTTAATACCAGAACATAGTTAACTCAATTAATCATCCCAACAAGCCAATAACTCAACTTTGTGATGGACATAATTTCAACAAATACATAATACGGCTGCGAGCATCGGTTATATTGGGCATTCAATCGTAAATAAGATCTGAACTCGGCGGCATTTTTTATATTATAGAAGTAATATTTACCTCTGCATGTAAATTATTAAATAAAATTAAAATACTTTTTTCGTATAATTTATTTTTCGTATATAATAATCAAATTACGTATTACAGGACCATCAAACGCAATGAAGCAATCACACTTCAAAGATAAACACCCTTTTCGAATATATTTAAAAATTCTGATTGTACTGTTGATATAATCGTAAAGTATAGAAATTCAGAAGTTGCATTTAACTTACCAATATTGGGATACCTCATTGTTTATGTACATTTAATATGGGAAACTGATGCGATTTTACGAATCGAGTATAAGGAAAAAGTCTCCCGACCATGCAAACATCATTGAGTAAATAAGTAGCATTTGTCCTATGGTATTGATTATTGACGAACGTTCTGGAAAAAAGTTAAAAACATTAATCTTTATAAAATTAATAGATTTTAAAATTTAATAATTACTATATGGGTACGAAAAATTGGCTATATTCGTCCATATGACCAAAATTGACCCCATTCGCAAAAAAACTTAGGATATTAATTATTTCACCATTCCACAGCTGCTGCAGCTCATAAACAATAGCAATTAAATTAAATTCACAATTATACAAATGATAGAATTCATTAGTGTGCTTTCATAATCGTAAATGTATATTTGGATCTTAATTGATTTTTTTATTAAAATGACAAATATCTGTTGGTTCCCGTTTGAACTTGAGAATGTTTTAAAATCATTTTAAAAATTCATCAAACAGTATTTTCTGTTGGTTAATAAAATGACAAGTTTAAACACATTACCTATACAGAATATTTAAGAAAGGTTTGTGAAAAATGTTGTCTGAAAAGCAAAAATATCGTTTTGAAATTGGCACAGATCTAAACTACTTTTCTATTTCTATAAGCTATACGGAATATAATATTATATTTATGTTTTATGTTTTGTTCGACTTTTAACACGTCTTGAGGAATAAACTTGCGAATAGTGATCAGTCCAAACGGAGATATCTGTTTGGTTATCTACATATGTATGTATCAAACTGAGGCAAGCCTGTTTTAACTATATATGTATTGATGAAATATCCCCTTCCGTACCCTTTCCTTATAGCTTCCAAGAATTGTGACGGTAAATGCACACTATCGACAGGTTAAAGAGAAATACATCAAAGTCTTTTGCATTTACAATGATTTTATAATCGTTTTATAATTATCTTGTTCCCTTAACTCTATTAACAATGTCGAAGTAGGATAATGGACGTTATAACGCCGGAGTGAGACTGCACCGTGACTTTTTTCTGATATTTCAAAGGTATAGATTGTAATAAAGGTAAAGGTGAACAAATTCCGTAGTGAGTTGTTTGACAAAATGGAAACTATTGAAGCGATGTTCTTTTTCTTCAAAATATGTGGAGTTTGGACGCCGAAATATTGTACATCAAAATTGGCTGCATTAGCGTACAATTTATATGGACTTTTCATTTGGATCATAATATTTACATTTGCCCTCTCTATGATAATAGACGCAGTTTTAACAGTTCAAACTTTTTTCGAGTTAATGAGCAACAGTTTCTTAATGCTGATATTTATTAACGCGTGTTTCAAATTCATAAATATTGTTATACGGCGTCAGAAATTTCTCGACGTTCTTGAAATGTTGTCTCAAGACCATTTCAAGATACAGAATGACTCTGAACAACATATTCAACTTCGCTACGAGAAAAAAATCAAGTTGGTCACGTAGATGTAATTTGATGTATTGGCATGTTCACTTATAGAGTTTCGTTATAAATGATGTATAACTTATCAAAAAATATTGCTCGATTTCTTATTATCTTTGCTACATATTATGAATTTACAAATAATCAACAAAATTTTATTTTATATATTTATAAAATATTGATATCTATGTTTGTTTTAAACGACTATTTTAAATGTTGGCTGACATTGTAACGGAGAATTATAAATTTACATGTCGTCATTACTATAGTTGCAGAAATTTTTTTATTTAATTGTTTTATGATGGGTTAATTTCCGATTAATTAGAAAGTTCTTATTTTTAGGTTAGTAATTTTTTATTATGCGTTTTTCTTGTGTTACGCCAACGTACTAACGGATATACAATTTCTGATGTCAGCACTGAATGGTGTTATAGATACCAGGGCTTGGCAACCGTATAATCTCTCATCACCAATTCTATTATGGGTTACGTTTTTTCACCATACCAGTGGGTGTATTGCAGTAACGCTGATTTCTATTGCGACCGACACATTACTTGTGAGCTTCATGTTGCTCGCATGTGCGCAACTTCATATTCTAAAATACCGAATATCCCGTATCCCTCAACAAATTCAAGATTTTATAGGAAATATCGATGCGAATAAATCTTTTAGGACCTCCAAATATATTGGAAAATGCGTCCAACATCATCGTCGTATTATTGAGTTCATTATATGATTTTTAATAGCTTTATAGCCTATTGGGTATATTATGCTGCTTTAATTTACTTGTAGTATCATCGTAACGTGTGCTTATTTTTCTAGGTTTTGTAATGAAATCAATAATTTGCACAATGTTCTGATTTTTGTTCAATTTCAAACGATAACTATAATAATCTGCTGCTCAATGTTTCACATGACTCAAGTGGACATAATCAGTGTGACATTTATGACGTTCTTATTTTCCACTCTAGTGATGTTATGCGAGTTATTTATTTACTGTTGGTATGGAAATGAGGTTATGTTAGAGGTATATTTCATTCTTAATTCTTTTTTTTATCTACCCAATACCAATATTAATTAATGAATTATAAACTCTTGTAGAGTTTGGATGTTGGAAATGCTGTTTATGAAATTGATTGGTCTTCTATTCAGACTCAGGATGTACTGAGCCTTCATATTATGATGATGCGTTTTACTCGACCAATTGTTTTTAGAAGTAGCTTTCTTGTTACTTTAAACGTGTCCTCATTTTCCAACGTTAGTATAATGAGTAATTAAAACTGTTTGATTTCTTTTCAATAACAATTGAAACATTATTATTAGGATAACGTAATTCTAAAATTTTCAGATTGTAAAGATGTCATTTTCTGCATTCAACTTATTACAAAGTCTTCAGCGAAAATAAGTTTTATTCCATGAGCCAATCAGGAGCAGATCATAAGGAAAATGGATAATTAAGTTTTATTACTACCATACGATAATATTTAGTTTTATAAGTTGTACATGTTTTATATATTAACTTGCATTTACTTCAATTGCATACTTGAACTAATTTGTTATTATATCTTAATGCAATATAAAAACATTTAAGTAAAGTACTTATTAGTCTCTGGTAAAAGTGTAATATTTATGAAGCAATAACATTAAGAAAGCTACATGAGAATTTATAAAGCTTTGGAAGTTCATTATGTTCTTACTTCTATCCCATATCGTAGGTTGGAAGGAAATATTGAATTTGGTCACCTGAAAAAATGACCATATGTTTTTTATCAAATGTCCACATTTTACATCATAATGAATAAAAAAATGCATTAAAAAATTTTTCTGTCCGTGGTTGTACGTATACGTATATGTACGTCACTACGCGGTGTAGCTTACGTACGATAATGAATATAAAAAATGTGAGTGTACTACAGTTGTAAGTTGGCTCAATTTAGATCTGATTAGTTTTTAGGATATATCCGCTCTAAAATGGTGGGGGGAGGCCAAAAACGTTATCACGAAAAACTTTAAACGCGTATAACTTTATCAATTGCAATATCGAAACAAATTGATTAACGGCTCAAAATTCGCGGAAAAACGAATCTAAGAGGTTATTGGTTGTAATGCTTCATTCTATATTTATGTATATATTCGATGAACGTAAAGGAAGAGAGTAGAAAAAAAGCGACGTTCGACAAGATGATCAGAGATGGTGTGGTAGTCGGATTGGTGACAATTGTACTCGTGGTCGAAATATAGACAGTTCAGTTTAAATAGCCGAATAGTTTCGCCCTTGTGCAATTTATAACAGGAAGAATAAAATATGGAGAATTGTCTTTCCTCCGAAATTTTCACGTTCACTGTGACCGTTGAAGAGACTTCAAATTCAAAACGTTCCATTTGATTGCAACAAAAGCTGCACCTGCAGCTTCAGTTTAAGTGATTTTTCTCTTCCACTTTAATAAAGTATGAATTTAATTCCACGTCCCATACTGCTGGTGTCCTAACCATCTCTCAATAAGAACATATATATACTTTACATTGTAATGATGCGATGTTTTTATTGTATATAGTTGATTATCTTGTAAAGAAGAACAGACGCGACTATATTGTAAAGGAGCAAGAGAGAGATTGCTAGTGTAGATAGACTCGTAATATTGGAGTCGGTATAAGAGAGACAGCACTGACGCCCTCTATTGCAAGCTTAGCTTACTTCAGATAGTTAATTAATACAATAATTATTTTCAATGTAAAAGTGATACGGTTGCCTGGTTGTGGTTAGCCGTTAATGACTTAGAGTGTAAGGATCGATCCTCTCGAGAGAGGAGACAGGCGGTTTTAAGACACGGATGCGAACGGAAGCCTTGGAAAATCAACCAGATCAAACCGATGGAACTACACCCGTACCGTACCTTAGTCGGAGTCCATACCTGACTAAACCTCAATTTCGAGTGGTGTCACGTGAAGACGTGTTGAAGGACTAATACAGGACCGAGCAGTGGCCTGTGCGGGCCCGAGATAAGCTCTTGCTCCTCGGCAAGGCAATCCATCCTGTGTCCCATGTGGATAAACGGGGAAATTAACCGTCCATTTTATTGTCGTGCATGAAAAACCATCAATGGTGACGATACGAAGAGATTCAATCCGTCGAGCAAATTCAAATGGCCAGTTCCAAGGAGTTTGACCTTCAAGATAAATCAAGGATATATCGGAGCCAGGATCGCGAGTACGTCTGTATCGCTCTCAGCACCATATAACGCAACCAGGTTTTAAAAAATTAATACTACCGTTCTCTTCTCCTCGGATATTATATAGTGCGATGGTAAAAGTTAATATATTGATATTCGGGAATAAATAATGGATGTGATGAATCTTATTTTAAAGTAGAACTCCAAAATGAATATTTCAACATAGAACGTATATAATTTGCGAATGATTAGATTATTAGCATCAACAATTAATTTAAGTACTAGATAATGTTCAGTTTTACACTAATATATTTGTCTTAAACTATAAACTTCATTTAGAACCGCATTTCAGTTGAGCATCGGTAAAAAAATTGGGAAGTCACTAGCCGATAAACTATTAAGTCAAATGTTGCAGAGTTCTCTAAGTTGGGTATAAAATATAACTGACTTGTAAGTAAATGAGCGTTATTTCCTTAATACAGGAAAATCAGGTAAAATGTTAGCTAAAACCACAAACCAGCCAACTTGAAAACAATAATAATAGGCATAAATTAGACCAACAGTTCTCGATTTTTCACCAGGATAATGTTTGGGAAATGTATTTACGATCTGCGTACACACGACATGCAGTTGCATGGTGTGTAATTGTAAAATTTGATTTACTCACACTTTTTAATTTAAAATTATCAATAATTACAATCAAATCATCTTTTACAGAAAATTAATTCCCTTTGATTAAATATTTCTATAAGAATAAAATAGAAGTTATGTAATCTATTCATCGATTAAATAGCATTCTTGGCATATAGAATTTTTTGTTTTTTATCGTTTCACAACCTAAAACGTAGTATTTGGTAACAACAATATTTTCAGTTTGTCACGATAAACACGGTGATACTTTTAAAGATTTTTATTGCATTTCATAAGATTGTTTGTAATGCTTGATTCGAAAGCACATAAAAACAATCGTAAATATACGTTACACTTTTCACACTAATAATTTATATATATATGGTTTTGTAACACATTATTTTAGTGACATTGAAAGAAATGCAAATTAAAGACTGATTCTGCACGCTCTTATATTTCTTTCCCGTTGTATAAAGAATTTTTCCTTTGAAACTTTGTTATTCAACTATATTATCTACATTGATTCAACTATATTATTACAATACTACATTGATATAATAAACAATTTTTACATTTATATTTAGTAAGCATATTCAATAGCAACACTGTTAATAGTTTATCGATACTGCTTTTTCAAAGTTGACAATTTCTCTAAAGCATTTAGAATTCAAACGTGCATATAATTCACCGTTCGTTAGAATTTTACATGAATTACAAAACATCGAGTGCCACGTCAGGTTTTCTTATACCTCCTCGTTTTGCCGTAGTTTCCAATAATTATCAAGTCGATAATATTAACTATCTTTCCTATCAAGTGGGGAGCCAGTTAATAGTTACATATACACATGTGGTTATACGTTTACATATGTTAACAAGTTGCACGAGAAATACACATAGGGTTATTCAGTGTCCATATTAACCTCGTCGTAGCAAACTCATGGTTCAACTCGTTACTCATAATTTGTATATATACATATAATATTATATAAATATATAAATATAATATTGTTTTTCTCAGAAGATACACTTATTTTGTCAAATTTAATATATTATCATGGTTATACTTAAACATACATTCGCATTATTAACGATTTGTGGCATTTGGCGACCTGAAACCTGGAGTCATTTATGGGCAATTTTTTTATACAACTGTTATACATTCATCATGTGGTGTACTAGTTTCTCGCTTACATTGTTCATGTTGATGGATATTATCTTAACGGCACGGAATCTTGGAGAGATACTCAATAATTTCTTTATGATGCTAACATTTTTTAGCGGATGTTGCAAAATGATATGCACCCTTCGATATCGAAGGGAAATTATTGATCTAACAAATTCATTGAATGATGGACTTTGTCGACCTCGAGATCATACTGAACAACGAATCAAGGAAAAATTTGACCGAATTGCTAAGTTGAGTTAAACAAAATATATATAACATTGGTGTCCTCATATACAAATTTGCAAACCTTTCTTAAAACCTCACATTGCACAACTGTTTATCTTATTATTCTATAGTGTATGAATGTATGTGATTTTCACTTGTATTTTTTAATATTTAACATTATTTTTATTATTATTATTATTATTATTATTATTATTATTATTATTATTATTATTATTATTATTACGAATCATACGAAATTATTCACAATGCTTGTATGTTTGGATTGTTGCCCGGTTTGTCATCGCAAAGTGGATTTAGTCTTGAAATTTGGCAACATTCAAGACTAAGCCTAAAAGAAGCAAACCTGCAGTGATAGACTATAATCTACTTCCACTCAGTGTCATTTTTAAAATCTCTCTCTTAGATAGTATATATATGACACTACAATAATTCTTAAAATCCGTGTCGCAGGACATAAAATGAAACCGGACCAGATTAAAATGGATGAAATAAGTATCTTCTCGGGAGGCGATAGAAATAATGACATATCTTAACAACATAAACAGGGACTCTGGAAAATATATTCATTTAGTATGGAAGATGGACATAAACTGATTGGTCGACATCTGATTGTCTAGAATGTGATTGGCCTATATAGCCTATAGAAGAGGGAGATTTTCAAAATAACACTCAAGATATATAGTACCTTACCTGGTAAAAATTTGTGTCGAAATGCACACGTAAATCACGCTTTATTAGATGTTGAGCGTTACTGAAACGTAACATAACTGTAATTTAAGTGTGCTCTTTTACATTTGTGCGCTTTCATTTCGTCGTAAAATAAATGCAGCTATCTGAGACGACATCGTTACTTTCTATGAGGCCACATTCTTCATTTGTTCATGTCCTCATGCTGTGGTTATATGCTGTGGTTTTGTCCACTAAAACTGGACAAAAACTGTTTTCATTTTCTCTCAGGAAAAGCTTAACAGTATTAGTCTATGAGTACCGCAAATAAAATATAGTGAACTCAAAGTAAATATTCTCCCTATATATATAACCACTACTCATGTACACCAGGTTAAATTAAAGTTATCTACCTTTGCTATGAAAGATAGAAATATAGTGAGTTTATTTCTATGAGCTTTTTAAATCCAATTGAAATCAATGGCCACTGTCCAGTAGTATTCTCTGAATTTTTGCTAACCTTACATTAGCCTGAATGAGTATCACTGAACCTTACAGCAAACATAACATAGAGCTTTATTTGATTTTATTTTGAAAATCCGGATGAATCATTACCCAATGAAGCGTTTTATGAGTCATCAAAGATATGTTTCTCAATTCCCATGCACTAAAAAATTGCGTACCAGAACTTATATTCTCTATTAGACGTATTCTCAAATCATGATATAAATAAATAAATAATTAATGAAGGTTTAAAATTGAAATGATTTAGATATACGACAACGGCATATGCATCACTCGTCGAATTTACAGTGTTGATAGAGCTTACTGTATTGACTCTTCATTTTTTAAATGGGACCTTATTCCTTAGAACTTGGCAACCATATAGTATCAAACCTCGAATATTACTCTTTCTCACTCATATCCACCATTGTGTTGCAATGGCTGGTTGTGCAACTGCACATGTCGGTGTGGATACATTAATTCCAGGATTAATGCTGCAAGTCTGCGCGCAATTGAGTATTCTGAAGTACCGTTTTTCAAACGTTTCCATAAATATACAAAAGAAAAAGGAAATGAATAAGCATATTTCACAAGATAAATATAAATCAACCGTAGTATCAGATATTGCTACCCATCACAAGAATATTATCCAGTAAGTATAATGAAGATTGAGTGCACAACTCAAAGCTATTGTAGAGCGCTAAAAAATAGATTTCGCGTATTACAATACAGTATAAAAAATAATATATAATAGAGAGTTTAACTAAAAACATAAACTTAATCTCTATATACAGTGTGGTACAAATACATGCAAAAAACAACATGAAACATTTAACAAAAAAAAGTTCATTAGTTTTACGGTGGCCGTTCGGTAACCGTACTTTGGACCCCTTTAAGAATAAAAGAATTTACGAAGCATATAACAGCGTCCAAATTACACTTTAAATTACGTTTAACCATTCGTGAACTGTAACGTAAGATTGATTTGGACCTCTCATAAATCTTTCGTACCTTCCGATTTTTACAAGGGGGCTAAATACACAACTTTTTTTACCCAAGTATTCAATTTTGAACAATCACCATTTAGTATGTTCAAAAAGACGTAAAACATAAATGTAGGAAAGGAAGAAAATCATTATTCCATTGGTAGAGGATTCTGCAATTTCGTTATTGCATCTAGAAACGATTGAGCTTAGGTTTGTGAACTTTTTGATGAAATTTTTATCCGACGTCGTGCAAGAAGTTAAATTTTTGTAGGATCCCCTATTAGTTCCAGAGCATTACCTCTTATTATAGTAATTAGGCTTAGATTCAATGGAGTCAATATATCTAATCATTGCCTTAGTAGAAAACGAGTCCAATTGGGCAGTTTAAAACTGGACAGATTTCTACCAGGGTGGTAAGGATTTCTTTAATACTATATTAAAAAAAAAAACATAATTCCATGCCGTGCATCCTCGTATGTAGGTTGAGGCAGTTAGAACTCGGCCGAAAATCCTCATCTATTTGGGACGGGTACCATTTTTATTCTAGCTAGTAGAAGTTACACGCATTCCGATACGACTTTAACGAAGGAGAGATAATAACTGGTAGAATGTTCAAGAAATTACTCTTTGATCCCGTACAAATGATCCAACGTTTACCGGTGTATACACGAGGGTAACACATTAGTTTTCGTGATTACCCTACAGGGACGAAAATTTATCGATAATTGTTAAGGAAATATCTAAATTTCGATATTGTGTGATCAGACGGCCATACGTACAGTCCGCAGATGACGTCATCGATCTAAAAGTTCAAAAACTGACATACAAATATGTGTTATTATTAATGCTAAATATGTTAAGTAAAAAATTATAAATTGTAACAAATTTAAATATACGTATATCTAAGGTACGAAATATTATATCGATTTCAGCTGTTCAAAGATATTAAACGGGATTTTCAGCACTGTTATTTTTATCCAAGTTTCCGTGATTTCATTGATTTTATGTTCAGTATTGTACATGATGCCAAAAACAAGTATTGCGAGTACGAAGTTCGTCATGTTAGTCATGTATGTAGGATGTATGCTGTTCCAAGTATTTTTATACTGCTGGTACGGAAATGAGGTTATCATACAGGTAAGGCGAACACTATGTAAACTATATATGTATAAGTTCTTTTATACCTCCCAATCAGTAGAGGCAAAAGTCTGGAAAGTCTGTACACAAAAATTACGCTTAAATGTCGATTTATGACCTCATTTTGCATTTGTATTTATCGTAACGCAATACTAACTACCCTTTCAAATAATTATTTCGTATAATATATACGAATATAATGTATAAAATATATATGTGTGATTATATCTTTTCGCAGAGTATGGATATTGGCAATGCAGTTTACGGAATGGACTGGATTTCGTTAAATTCATCAGAGAGAAAAGACATTTTCATAATTTTATTAAACTTGCAAACGCCCATTGAATTTAAAAGTAGCTTTCTCATCACATTATCGTTAGAGTTTTATGTCAAAGTATGTACAAAAATTCATAAAACGATTATCTCAGACTTAAACGTGGAATATTCTTGCAGATACTTAAAACGTCATATTCGGTATTTAACTTAATAAACCAAACATCGCCATAAATTAGAATTATACAAAAATTTGGATAGTAAATGTAAGTATTAGTAAGTCACCTGTTTTTGTATCATTCTTAAAAACAACAAAAATTTTTAATAGTTCAATAAAACTTCATACGAAAATAAAATGTAGACTAATTTTAATATAGAAGTTCTCGTATGTGTATAAATAGTTAAAATTACGTACATTCTTTGTTCACCTCCTCTTATTGCTTTAAAGCTCACTGCAACCACTATCCCAACTAAGAAGTAAAAGGAAGCAAGTTCGTGTGATCTTAGTACACGGAGCAATCATAGGATTGTAGCTTTTTTCGTGCAACTTTCAAACTCGCTTGTGGATACGGTCTACAAGCATCGATAACGTCAAAAAGGACGATATCTGGATCTCTGACATAGATACGTGCTAGGTTATTATACAGGAAGTTCCAAAATGATGTGCACCTCTCTATCTCCACTTCAGATTCTTCATCCATTTGATGGCGTGACGGGCTGATTTTATCATACCGTACATATAATACCGCTGTATTATGCCAGGGTCGAAGCGAGACAAATAAAGGTAGTCCAGTGAAAAATAAATGATGGAGATCACTTCTTTACAGAAAGTAAAGAAAAGAACGTTTATTCGACTTCTAAACTTCTCACAGTTCCCACACAGAGCGTAGTCGAGATTTTCACTTTCCTACATCGGGCATGAAGGGGTAAGACACCTTCACCATCTTTTGCAAGTTATTATATGGTAACTATACGAATGTGAGCGCGGAGAATCCAAATCCTATACTGAAAATTCCCATATGGGGATTGACTTGACATGTGGAATTTGACTTGAAATCCCACATACGAAAATGTTATTCGAATTTCATGTCAAATTCCCCCATGTGGTCCGATATGGGAAATTTCAGTAGGGAAGTGGAGAAAGGCAACAGAGAAAAAATGTTATTATGAAGAAAATTTGTAAGCCAGGTGAAAAAAGCCATAATACTAAAAAAAAAATACATAATACTAAAAAAGTGCGGAGCGCAAGGACCTGATGGCGGAAAATATCTCCCAATGTAGATCGGTATGGTATGGGTATCGGACGGATCGGATAGAGAAAGTCTGGTGGATCCCACCCAAGAGTATGGGTAGACGACACTCATAGGATCTTAGCCAAGAGGACGATTAATGGATACTTGACGGTACCCAGCCAAGGTAGTGAATTGCGGATACACGTTGAATATAGTCCAAGAGAATTAATTGCTGATCTCAGTCGGGAATGTGTATAGCAGGACAAAACATCCTGCGAATAAATAGGTTGAAGAGTAGAATGCGAAGACTGCAAATTCATCTCATTGCGTAAAGTGTTTTTCTATTATAATTTTGCAATAACATTTTTATAACAAGGATAATAGTTTTTTAAATTTATTTTTTCCTTTTATTTTATGCAATTGCGTCTTTTGTGAACTTTATGGGACTACTTGGCGACAGACTTGCCAGATAGGCCAAGTGGGGATGTACATTTCAAATGAAAATTGGGCGATTTATCGCCCAAATCTGGCAAGCCTGCTTGGCGATAAGGGTTGCAAAGTATGAAGGTGGAATCTGTACCGCCTGATCTTCAGTCAAGTGGTTAGATACTTGTATTTATAAATAAATACAGAATATAATAGTTATGTTCATTTCACCGTGTAAAATCTGACTTTTGACTCACAAAAAGAAATAAAAAAACCGTCCATTACGATTTTTCTATGACAAAGCGTATGTTGGCGAACATATATCTACGATCGTTTTTAATACATTATTTCAAATTATTATTTTGAATCTGCTCTCAGATTTCATTCAGTGCATTTAGTGTATATCTTAACATACCTGACTCTGTTCCTCAAGAAGTTGTGATTAATCATTCCCATATGAAGCACTAAAATGACATCCTGAAACGGACGAAATTTTATACGACAGAATTATTAAAAATATCTAAAATAAATTTTAACAAGATTTTAATGAATTACAGTTCTATCTCTAATTATCGTCGTTGTTTTGTAATTTTTCTTGACATTTATACCATTGTTGTTGCTACATGCTGAAATTTCAAGTTTGGAATTTTCCCAATAATGAGTTCTTTGTATGTGTATGACGTATCGATCATTAGCCCATTATACGCATAGACGGCGACTCCGCGAAATAGTACCCACTTTACCTTTCTCTATGTCCCTTCCATTTAACTGTAATTTCTGTTAATTATACTGTCGATATAATGTCAACTACAATTCTAAAGGGGAAATACTTGAAATTGAAGATATATTCGTACATACTTCCATTTATAGATATTTACGTACAGCTATCAACTGCACGAACAATACTGAGTAGCATTGAAAAATTCACCTTAGACAAGCAGTTCGGTTATTTCGCTCACCAAGTCCCCTTACAATGCACATTTCTTTCACGTATCATACTAGTCGCTACTTACCAATTTGTGTAATTTAAAGAATAACAATGCATATCCTACAGTGGTCTTTTATCTTTTTGTTTATTTGCGGTTGTTGGCGCCCCATGCATTGGAAATCTATTTTTGCGAAATGTTTGTACAGCTCTTATTCAGCCATTCTATGGTGTTTTAATTCTACTCTCACGTTGTCAATGTTTTTGGACATTGCCATAACTGCCCGTAGTATTAACGATATACTCGAAAACATATTTATGTTTCTGACCGTATTTAATGGCTGTTGTAAAATGATTTACACAATATTTTATCGCAAGGAAATTGCTCAGTTGTCCGAAATTTTAGACGACAATCTATGTGGCGCCCGTGATACTCATGAACAACGAATCAAATCTCATTTTGATAAAACGGCAAGGTTGGAGATTTCGTGATAGCTTTATTGATGGGTACGAGCTGAATAGTATATAAGATTTTTCTAAGATATTTTTTTTGTTAAGTTACGTCATTGAAAATGTATACACTGAACCGGCTACATAAAACTTTAGTACGGGAAATTTATTTTGTAAAGGCGTGTTGACGTACTATTGGGCTTTACGTTTTTTAAATTCTTCACCTATAATGAAGCTCAACGTTAAGTTATGTTGTTTCATTTATATTATATATAAAGATTTAAACTCGTAGTTGATAATAATCCATCAAAGATGATGCAAATTATTTTTCTTGGGAAATTTGTATTTCCCATACTGCTTTTGGTGCCGGATTTTTTATAAATCCTTTAATTAAAACTTAGCCTATAGGTTGATTGCTAATTAATAAAATAATTAAACGAAGGTTATGTAGAATACACTATGGGGTTTGATGTATTAATATATTTTGTGTGTAAGAACTAATAATTTTTAATTAAATATGTAAGGTACACAACGATATGCTACGGAATATTAGTCGAATCGACTGTTGTAATTTTCACGATTTTACTGTACATAAAAGTCGAGGAAGGTGTATTATACCTAAGGGCATGGCAACCGTATGATGTCTCTTCTGGAATCCCATTAATCCTTACATTTCTACACCACGCAATTTCAATTGCTGGATGTGCTACTGTACATGTCGGAGTAGACACTTTAATACCAGGGTTTATGCTGCAGATCTGTGCTCAACTTGACATTCTAAAGTACCGTCTTTCAAACATTCCTCACTTAGCGGCTTCGCAGCATTCAGAGAAAAATACAAATAACAGAATAACAATATTAATATCGGAGAATGTACGTCATCACAAGCGTATACTGCAGTTAGTATTATTGTTTATAGTTTTAAAATTGTATTAAACTATTTAATACCTTCTAAATCTATAACAGATTGTTATCTTGGATTTGCCACAATTTCCGTTGATTTAAATTTAGAAAATAACGTTAATTTCGTTCCAGATATTGTTCCCTACTTATGTTACTAATAGCAACATTCATATGTTTCAGATTTTCAAGAAAGCTAAATTGCATCTTTAATGTAGTTATTTTCACCCAGTTCTGTGTAATAACTTTGGTAATTTGCTCAGTGCTGTACATGCTACCGAAAACAAACATCGCCAGTACACAATTTGCTATGCTGATCTCTTATGTTGCCTGCATGTTATCGCAAACTTTTTTATACTGTTGGAGTGGAAATGAAGTAATTTTAAAGGTATTATCTCATGTTGATAAAACGGCAAGGTTGTCAATGTCAATTACATGTAAACATTCCTAGTTCCAAAACTATTCTTATATAACGTTAAACAGTATCTTCTGACACTTATTTCCGTATCAATATCATACCACGTCATATCACTTTCTATGAGCGAGTATCGTAACTCTCGCCATAATTAGTTTTTCCGTCATATGATTATGGTCGATTGAATTAGTCCAGCTATATTCTTTGACTACTATCGTTCTTTCAGTGCCCTAGTGCGTAAAATGTCAAAGTGAAAATTGAGGTACAAAGGAACCATTCCACGACTGTTAGCAATAGTAGTTGTTTGTCCCCTATTGAGTACCCCATAATAATGTCAATAATACCCCCGTATCATTTGAATTACTAATAATGATAAATAATTAACATACAATTCAATTATTATATACTAAAATCAACAACAAGTTACGTAAGTAGCATCCGGCTAAATTAGATTTGTTTTGAGAGTAATGGTTTATTATTTATTATTTTGTAACTTGAAGTCATTCTTTATAATCTTCTATAGGTCAATGACTAATGTTATGTCTGGAGTAGAATATGCCATGTTAAACATACTTGCTACCTTGGCACATATTCATATATGTACACATTCATTAATGACAGCGTACAATCTCATTTAATACTGGACGAAAATGAGACGTAGATTGGATGTCAAGATGTATAGGGTTTCTGGATTTCCAGACTCACACGTACATTGACCGATCAATGTGCAACGCAGTTTTTATCCATTAGAAAACTTATTCATGTTTACGCTCATTGTAAATAACGTAAGTGATATGTAAGTTCCAAGTAAACAGGAGAATTTCTCGTCGTATCAGGAATAATGTTTCAAATTACGAAATTACAGGCCGGAAATTTATGTCCTATATGTACCACTAACCATATTATAATATAGAGGAATAATGCCGAAATTTGTTGTGTATTATTATGGCGTCCAGTATATCCAAGGATTATTACGATTGCACCAGTTCAAGAAAAACATAAACAAGATTCTCTACATATATTAAAAGACGAACATCAGTGAAGTGACATGAAAACATCGATGAAAAATTGGCTAAGTGTTCGTGAAAAAGTTATATGTGAATGTAATTCTGTCCTTTATTATACCTTCACCATCACAATTGTTTAAACATTTAAACAAATTAATATGTAAAGAAATGTCTGATCAACTTTGCCTCTGAAGGACACAAAAAAGTGCTATAAAATTTGTGCGTATGTAAAAAATGTAAGTAGTTAGAATGGACTGGTCTGTAATAACTTTATTTATTAGCAAATAATATAAATAGGGAATTTGATCACTATAAAGAAATATAAAAATTAATTTGATCATTAAAGATATATCAAAATGAAATATATGTGTATTAAGTAAAGAATGGGAAATTCTTGCATTTTGAACGGGACAGTCGCAATGCTGTCAGCAAAATTGCTGACAATCTCAATGAGAACAGCTATATCTGCAAAATAAACCCAATTATCTGAATATTCACAGACGGGCAAAATACGCAGGTTTCATATATATATGCACATATAAGTTCTCATTGCCCAAAAAGATGATGGCTTAGAATTAAATGTTGAAGAATAATGATGGAGTATTACTCACCATCCCAAATAGCAAAATTGCATCGTTTATACCTGTGCCGGGCAATACCCAGTTCGTGCTACCAAATATCAAATTCACCAAAGAAGTCCAACAGGAATTGAAAATAGCCTCAGGAACTCTCGACGTTATTAATACGTTGACTGATACTTCGACTTTTTAGAAACTGTCCAGTATAATGTCCGACGTTGAAGATTTCGGGTTCGACATTCCGAATACATAAGAAGTGATGGAAGAAAAGAATGCATTGCTTTTTAATATCATCGTCTCGACGGGCTAAGTGAACGCCATTTTTTTTCACAAGCGTGTTCTCAGTACGATCCTTATTACTCCATTAAACACCAATAATGTTGGACAAAACCTATAAATAACACATTTACATTTTATCATATATAAAATGATACATATATCATATATATATCATATGTTTTTAAAAATGAATAAACACAGGAAATTCCAAGCATACTGAAACTAACATGAAAACTGAAGATTCATACGATAGTAATTGTATGATTTATTAAATGATATAATTAAAAATAATAACTAATTAATGCAAATTTTTATGAAACCGGTGTAATTTGGATATTTCTAGTGAATTTTTGCAGGATATTTCTCTAATGACGTCCTGTTAGTTATTAGACACTGTGATCAGGGTACATTCCCGGAGAGAGGGAATTTGAGAAAACAAAGTGCAAACCAAGAACAATAAAAATAAGGTTATAGGATGAAGTACTAGAACTGAAGCTTGCAAATAAGCGCTCTACATCCTTCTCCTCTTAGTAAATTGAAGGGGTGGTTCTGTCACGACAAACAGGGTGTACACCGTAGGGTAACTGCGCATGCTGAATGATATGAGGGGTGCACGTTAACTCTGCTATAGAACCTTCAATTTCACGTATTATACGGTATGTACATAAAGGACATCATTGTTAAAAAGACATTCTATGAAATGTATTCATGAGAATTTAAAGTTATATTTTAAGTACAAGAAAATATCGAAACGTAAGCAAAGACAATCAACTATTGTACCTTTAGATACCGGAAAATATCACTGATCCAACCGATGGCCTTTCTTGGCAGTGTTAGGAATACTTTGTAAAGGTCCTAAAAAGGTAATAATATCGAAAAGATAGGATATATAATAATATAATGTGTAAATGCTGAAGAGCTTCAAAGGGAACTGGAAATGCCGTTATTTATATAGCACTTTCGGTTGTTAAATAACTTTGTGGACTTCGAACACATGATTCGGAATAAGTTCCGACTTTTGTGTCGCTGTGATGGTTTCCAGTAACTTCTAAAAAGCGATTCTGAGTTTCTCGACGTTTGTATCACAGGTGCTATACGTGAAACTCTGGTATTGTCACCTACTCAAATAAAAATGGGCGTACAGTATTAAATGTGACTGCTTCATTTTCCGACCTGTTTTGTAAATATATTATAATAATTAACACTCTCATAATGGTTAACAAAAATAGATCACACGTGAAAATATACTTAAATATTTGAGGATTGCATTTGTGTATAGGAATTGATATAAGAGGACATTCTGGTGTTTTATACTTACTGAAAATTTTCTCGGATTATTCAGTACGGTTTTACTCATCTCATTTCGTTAGTATATATCAGTTCTTTTCTGACATTTGGAAGGGAATTATGAAAATTCGGGACATTTGCTGTACATAAATATCTCGTTTCCGTGAATTCATGGAATAAAAACAACGATCTATATATTTTCTAAAAGTATATATCTCATGTCTATAATCGACGAACCTCCCGTAGTGAATTGCGAAGATTATCACATGTAATATATTTCACGATCAATAATTTTGATATATTTCCCATCTCCTTATAGCTTATATCCATTAGAGCGAATTCCCTTTCCTCGCTATTCTTTGAAGATACTCTTATCTCTAAGTTTACCATAACCGGTGGAAAGTTTTTTTCCGAGCAAATCAAATCACGTATATATATAGATCATATCTTCTTTTTTATTTCAGAGCATTGATATTGAAAATGCTATATATCAAATGGATTGGGTCACATTAACAGCTGCAGAAAGAAGAAATCTTTATACAATAATGCTAATAGTCAGAACTCCAATTGAATTTAAAAGTAGTTTCTTCATCACACTCTCCTTAGAATTTTACGTCAAAGTGAGTACCATAGTAGTTTCAATATATAGGACTATCATAATTAATACTTATATATATATTGAATGTTGGTGGTTTAAATCTCTATCTGGAATTAAGTCTACTCTTATTATAAATATACAATCTGCTGAACAAAGTTTCAAACCACAACTTTCATAGTGATCAGCAGTGCTGCTGGAACCGCTAGTGTAGCTTTACATTTATTAACCCCTAAAATTATATTAATATGCAAATTACGTTAATAAGTATGCTATTTTTATTAACAGATTCTCAAGTCATCATATTCTATATTCAATTTACTACAACGAACTTCACTTTAATATTTGACATTTTCAATATCACCTTGATATACTATGAAGTTTACGATTTAAGGATTTTCGATTATGCATACAAAATAAATTATTATCTAAGTAAATAATTATAATCGAATGTAATAAAGTGGGTTTTTTATTATGAAAGAAAAGTCAAATTAATTTCTAACTATTCCCACGAGGAAGTTTTTAGAGTTATTATACAATGGATTAGTACATTTACGTATCAAGGGCGGGATCGATGGCGTTGCAGGTGAGATCCCCACCATCGCCCGAGTGTATACGATACGTTTCCGCCCTCGATACGTACAGAAAAAAGAATCCGGCGGGCGGCAAAACTGCTCGTTTACCCTTCGCGCTGCGTATCGGCAATCGATGCCTTTCCTACCGCTTTAGCGGCACGAAAAGGCTGCGAATTTGTACAGGTGTGACAGAAAAATTATCTTTTATTCATTACAAACGTATATAAATTTAATTGCAAATATTTGTTTATGAGCCAGTAATGCATCGTACGATAATGCTTCTTATAAGGCTGTACATAATAATTGGTTCGCAAATAAAAGCATTATAGAGGAGTAATTCTAACATTAACGGGCATGACAAAATAAAAGTTTGATTATATTAACACTTTAGATATTATTATTTTAAACATATACCTGTTTTCTCGTATCCTAGATAGTGTGCAGTGTTTTAGTTTTTAGAATTATAACATCCTGAGGCCTTTATAGTATCTGGATGATTTTTCGACTATATGTATAGGATTTGAGCTCACCGCCAATCACAATTTGGCTTGGTGGATAGTCTTTATTGAGTTACCAAATTTTGTGATGTCGTACTGATAAACTTAATTATTATTATTTTTTATCACGAAGTTACTATATGTATATATTGATGCAGTAGACGTAACAAACCTTTTTTTAAACAAGGAAATCTTTAGAAAGACAGAAACAAAATGAAAGGAAGGAAAAGAGAGATTTAATTTATTAAATATCCTGATGGAACTTAAAAAGCTTGACTTTCGTAGCAGATGTTTTATATAAAATTTTGTTCGGGATATTCTTCATATTCACATTTCACAAACCTTATCATACTCAAACTTACCATTTATAGTTACTTCAATTTACTCCATCTCTTGTTCAATGGAATAATAATACCTTTTTACAAATCTTTGTTACGTGATCACAATATTACAGCAGTCTATATGTACATTCCATAAACTCTACACATTTTTCGTTGTATATGTGTATCGATATGTAATATAAGCTTAATATTAATAGCCAATAATTAGTATTAACTGCAGTAATCAATAATAAATATGTCTGAAAATAATGGTTAATAATAATAATGGTATCTCCGGTAGCTTAAATTTAGATGTAACAGCGTGGACTTAAATTTGAATGCAAATACAGTAATCATTGGAAATATAAACACACCTGAATTCAGTAATTAAATATTACATTATTTTTTGTGCAGTTGGTAATAATATTTTGACTAATATAGAATCATTCTTTGGATATTTTCGTTTCTATTTTAAGAAATGTTTTGCAAGAGAAAGAATTCCATCGGTGAAAGAATTATACCCCCCTCCCCTCACGTTACTCGAAGAATATACTCCAAATTATTTTTATGTTGAAATGTATGTTTGGAATACTACCTTAAAACCGATATTGTAAATGTGACTGTAATACATATTTTACCATTTTGAGCCAGATTTTACCATACCAATTATCATTTTCAAAACAACACGTGCAACTGACTTATGTTGTACATTATACATTAATTTTGAGAAGGAGTAGGATTGGTGGTGAAGATGATAGTAGAACTTGAGGTTTGGAAAAGATGTGATGCCATATTTTATATCCCTGATTGGAAGTTCACGAATCAAAGAATCAAATTCATTGTTCTACAGGTGTCCTCTTCATTCTATCTAAAAACACTATATCTAAATTAGTACCACTTACTCTGCTACTAGTATAAGTATGTGATGTTTCAAACTGCAACGTATATCATGAACGTCACAAAATGCGTAGGACTGTTACAATATCGTAACTAAAACTGAATACTTTCGAGACAAATGTACTGACGGTTATTTAGCACTACGTAGGACGAGGTATAATTATAAAATAATTATTTCCTGGTGCGGAAGTTGCACATTACGCATACTTATCCTAGGGTGCACTGCAAAGCTGCAGCTCTATTAATATACATCTGCATTGTAAGAGGGCGTTTGCCTTAGTTATACGTAGTATTTAAGACCACTATTATTCTATAATTGCAGCTTAGCATTTTAAAACTTGCGCATGTCCGTCGCAGATAAAACATTCAAATCCAGTCATAGAATTTTCTTTAAGCAGCGTATTTTGAAATACTTAAGGAATATCAGATGTCGGAATGACATTCATAGATATTGCTTCTCTTAATTTTCGAAAAAAAAATTGTTCGCTTATTTTTATCATTATTTTTACGTGAACTCTGTACAAGTCGTTTGCAAATATGCACGTTCTCAAAGTGCAATTCATGTTATGTTCGATATTCGGATATTGGAGGCCAATACACTACACTAAGGCAGCAAAGTGGATGTATAAAATGTACTCTATCTACATGACAACTGTCCTGTTCGTTTACGTATTTACGACATTTGCACATATCATAAGTACTTCCAATTCTGTAGAAGATTTTACAGTATCCGGCTACATGATGTCAACGGTTGTTTTCTGCTTTCTTAAAATGGTATATGTGTTACTGAGATATAATACAATAAATGAGTTAGGGAATATGCTTTTAAATGAAATGTGTAAACCCAGAAATCAAGAAGAAGCCGAGATTAAAGCAAAATATGATAACTTAGGAAGGTATTACTCATAATTATCCTGGTAACATCGTATGTAGTTTCGTAGTTTTACATAAATTTAGAGCATGATTGTCATACCTGAATATCAGTTCTTTAAATTACTTTTGAAATATTTATTGATAATAGATCAATTACTTTGAAATACGCGATTATGATAGACGGCTCCATCAGCTTCTTAAGCGTAACCACCTTCATAGCGGAAGGTTTAAATCGACGCTTGATGTACAATGCTTGGTTTCCATTCGATTACAATAAAAATGCTCTTATTTTTTGGATAATATATATTCATCAATTTATTGGCCATCTTACTGCCGGTAATGTGAGTGTAGGCGTTGATGGCGTTTTATCTGGCTTTATGCTACAAGCATGTGCGCAAATTGACATCCTGAAATATCGACTTGAAAGACTCTCCCAGTCGTCAAACAGCCCTGAATTCCGCAAGAGAGATTCTACAAGTTATAAACACCAACAAAAAACTCTGGCCAGTTTAGTGCTACATCATAACTACATTTACGAGTAAACTTATATAATTTACCATTATAAATATTTTTTTCCGACTGTGGATAAGTTAGAATTTTCCTTAGATTTTTATCGTTCGGTGGTAAGTATGTTATTTTCATTCACCTTTCTAAACGAAAGAACATTGCTTTACACATATGGTTAGCACTTCGATAGATAATTTTCAAAATCTACTTAACTTCTATGAAAATTATGTAATTTATCATCTTACGATTACTACTAAAAATATATCAAATAGTACTATTTTACTAAACTGATATAAGCTTATGTTTAATTATTATACACATTGGACTCATTCGTGTAGATTTGTAACATATTTACACATGTCCCTTAGATTTTGCGAGAAAATCAACAAAGTGTTTGCTGCGGTAATGTTTCTACAATTTTCAATTACAATATTAGTAATTTGTTCGAGCTTATACCAAATGGCATTACAATCTGATTCTAAACAAACCTTATTGGTTATAACATACTTGCCATGCATATTGATTCAAATTTACATCTATTGCTGGGCAGGAAATGAAGTGACATTAAAGGTATTATTTTAATCACATATACTTTTATTCTTCTTCAAGATGATTGATGTCGTGAAGCTATTGAAAATACATTCTTTATAGAGCCAGGAAGTTGCAGAAGCTATTTATGCGAGCGACTGGAGTGACATGAACGAAACTACGAAGAAAAGTTTTATATTTATTATGGCTCGTTCGAAACAACCAGTTGTATTCAACAGTTTCTATTTTGTCACTCTGAACATCAATTCTTTCGCTAATGTACGTATTTCAGGCTGAAACAAAATAAAATATGGAAATTTAATTATGCTGTGTAATGTAATGTAATAAAATTTAGAGTTAAGTATACTCATAAACGTAGACTGTACCACATATGCTCTAATTTTAGATATTAAAAACATCATACTCAATCTACAATGTGTTGTCTAATACTCCAAAAGACGACTAGCAGAATTCTGAAGACATCTGGTGATTATAAGCTACAAGTGTAATATAATAGACAAATGCACAATAGTTATATTATTGTAGTACTTCCAATAACTTACACAACAATAAAACGCGTTTCTGTTATGAAATATGCAATGCTTTATCCGGCTTATTAAAATATGTCTTTAAAAAATAAAAATATTAATTATATACATTTTATAATAGAGATAATTGGGTCCCAGAACTATAACGATGTGCTTAATTGGTTTAAATAATGGTCAATTTTGGTACAACATGAATTCTTGAAATTTTGTTGAAATACAGTTACTGTTCGAGTAGGAAACGAAATACTATCAAATAAAATAATTAACGAACAATAATATAATCAAATTAACGTGAAAATAAAAAATGTATTAATTTCTGGGTACCGTAGGCACCCAAGTAATACATCCCGGTCGATTTTGCTTCGGTTGCTAAGTAATAGCTACCGTATATAGTGTTTTCGCAGCTACTATGAAAACTACTTTGAAGCAAATATGTCGCAATAATGTATTAGCATCAATTTTAGAGCTACAAACTGCATTTTTTAGCAAAGTTAAAATACAAAATACAACATTTGAAGATCTTAAGTGAAAACAAAGACATCAGGAGAACTGGAAGAAAAGAATCATTGACGTGAAATTAATAATTATATGAAAATTGTTCGGCATTTATTATGCATGATTTCAGGCAAATTAATTAATCGTTTCAAGAAATGAATAACTTAAAATTTCTTGTGTTCTCATAAGTGCTTTGAACACTTTTTTAGATTCTTTATACAAAATGAGAAAACCTCACTTGTTTAAATTTAAAGACTATACATTTTGGGTAATTTTGCGTACAATGCACGTGCAATGTATACTTCCAGTTGTTAGTAGCGAGGACGTCCATTGTGCACGTAAAATGAATACACAATAAACGCGCAGTGAATGTACGTGTAGTGGACCTAAGCAAAAATAGATTTTTCAACGGACAAAACCTAAATGAAAATTGGCCAAATATGGCTGTTCAGTGGACTGCTTGGGCATGACCTTAAACGTGGACATTTGATGAATAAATAGAGGGTAATTTTCCACCAAAGTGGTCAAATTCAATATTTCGTCAGACCTGAGATGTGGGTCGAAGTAAAAGAAGGTAGTAATAACACAGGCTGACAAAATCAGGCAGATCCTCTGATGGCCCAGAACCCAGAATATACATTTCCGAAGAGCCTTGAATCAGAATTCTAATTTCCGAACTCTAATTGGAGTGGCGCCATCCAGAAGCGACGATTGGTATCGCTTCAGCCTTTTCTGTCATTGACGAACGCCGCGACACAATAATTGTGTTTTGCTTTGTCATTTACAAGCAATTTTGCATATTTTTTACACCAACGTCAGGACTGTTGACGATTATTTCCGGGGACTCGTTTCCGGCAGCTTCTGCTCAGTGTCTTAGCCTCGCAACACCTACATGGCTGGACAATTTTGTAAAGCACAGCGTCGCCATTAAGATTTTGAGTATTGTGCCCAGCCTAAATGTTACAAGACGGTCTTCCGTGTCGACAACGGCTGTCTTCTTCGTGATGCTTCCATCCAGAACTCAACGAAAGATAGAAAAGAATCATGGATGCCCAACCGTTGCTCGTCGGACTTGTTAATTGGAATGACGCCTACTGGATTCAATTTCCACCAGGGACATCGACACCTTCCGAAACATGTGGGTCGAGAAAGCAAGACAGAAAAATATCTGAACAAACAAGACTGTCCGCGTGTCTTTATGCGTCACCCAGTATTCTCGGCCGTTGAATCTATGGCCAAGACCGACACAATCACAGCGGGTTATTTGATTAACTAGAACCAGAGCAGCTTGACACCAAAAACTCCGTAAAACGGTAACAGAGCGTCTTTGTTGACCCACGAAAAGACTGAACTCTGGACAGGTCAAATTCTTGAAGAAGCTCCTCTTTTCGTTCGACGGAAAAATGCCTCCTTCTGGGCAAGAATCTACCGACCAACTGACTTGTCACGTTTCTAATCTTCAAAACCGACACTTCCTGATAATACTCCTTTTCTCTGTTCCCTGTTTCGACCGAAGTTCCCCACCTATACATAGGTGGATTCGCGATGGTCTACCTCTCGCTCTATTTCTCCATCTTCCATTTCTCTCGCTTTACAATCATAGATTAACGCACTATATACATTCGTGCTATTTATGTATCTATTCTTATTCTATTCATGTATTATATCTATATCTATTCATGTATTCAATTCATGTATCTATTCGTGCTATCTCTCTTCCCCCTTTATTCTTCTTCAACCATTTAGTCCACTGTTGCCAGATTCCGATTTTTTAAACATTGTGAGTATATATCTGCCTTGTTAAAAAAGGCGGAATCTGGCAACAGTGATTTAGTCTTCCCTGAACTCAAATCCATCTTTATCTTCTTCAAATAATGTTTTCGTCATAGTAGGCGTAAAGTACGCTTTTACGCCCTCTTTTGCAGGCGTAAAGTTGAATTTTACGCCCACTAGGAGTAAAGTGAAACCAACTCACAAACCACCCCCTCCTCCCAATCGTACTACCGTCCTGCTCCCAATCCTCTCCAAAGTAAGGCGCGTCTTTACTCCTACTCCGATGAAAAATAACTATTTAATCTCCTCATCAAATCCCTCAAACCTCCTTCAAACTTTGTCATCAGTACAATGGCATCAGCGTACTCTATTTTCCATACTTAATCTTTTTCATTATCTTTATTCCCCTCTCCCTTTCGTCATCTCTTCTTTAATATCCGCCATATATATATACACATTGCAAAATCGGTTGCATATATCGGACATCCTTGCCTTGCTGCCTTATTCAACCAAAAACTCTTCAGATACCTTTTCCCCCAATTTTACCACACACTTCGTTTCTTCATACATATCCCCGTCACTTTGTCCACCAATCCATCATTCATTCCTCTTTTACTCGTCATCTCCCATAGAACTCTTCTATCCACCTTATTATCAAACGCACCCTTTATTTCGATTATATACGCCCACTGTTCAAGCTATACACACCAAATTTGTCTACAGACATTCTCAACAAAGATATCAGTAGTAGACAAACATATCGCAACGATCACTATAAATAAAGAGAAAAAAAAACACTTCTTGTATTAACAAAATTTGTATTAACGTTTTAATAATATGTGTGAAATGATGATAATCTTGCTTGGTAAAACGCAGTGGTATAAATAGGTATAAATTTTACACATAACAAAATAGTCATTTTTGTTACAAAGTTTTAGTTTAGTAATGTTTATTTTAGTAAAGTTAACTACCTCTGAATATTCGGGGCATGCATGTGAAACACGAATTATTTTAAACAAATAAATACAAATTTTACATCGCTAAATACTTCACGGAAGAAATTAATGGATGAACGAAATAGATCACGTTACCTTATTCGCGGTTTGCTGCTTGTACGTAACTAAGCATCTTGCCATCAGTAGAAGTAAAAATAAGCGGATTGTCAGGTAGAACATTGAGAAGTTATAATTATAAAATAATTAATGCTCTCTTTGACAGCAACTGGACATCAAAGAAGACCGATACCTATCTATGCGAAGTGGAAAGAAATCATTAAAGATTCTAAGAAACCTTGCGATTTGCATTAACTATTATTATCTGATAATTACAGCGCGGAACTTGCGCATGTCCTGAATAGACTACTAAGAGTCAGTCATTAAATGTTTCTTAAGCCGCTCACTTGACAATATACGTACAATATCAGAAATCAGTACAATGTCGTGTATTCAAATCATACATTCCCAAAAAGAACAAACTCGACTTAAGGAATTTCATTCTTTTTTGATCCAACTGATATAGTGGTAAATTAATCATGCAACTTCTTAAATTACCTTTTAGAGTTTCCTCGGTCTTCGGTTTTTGGAGACCTGTCAATTACACTTCAACGGCGAAGTGGCTGTATAAAGTTTATTCTATATTTATGACATGTAATATGTACATATATTCGGTATCGGGATTTTTGTATATAACTATTAATTGCAAGTCTTTCGAAGAAGTTACAGTATCTGGCTACATGGTATTAACACTGCTTTCGTGTTGCTGTAAAATAGCAGTTATATTAATAAAATATAATAACATTATCGGTTTGCACAATATGCTATTAAATCAAATATGTATACCGCGCAATACGGAAGAGGCTAAAATTCAGGAAAAATATGAGGAAATTGCAAGGTAATATTTTTGACACTATAGAAAAATAATATATTTGTGAATATACGTGTAAAATGAAATTTACGGAATAGATTTTTCTTAATGTGAATATATTAAATATAATTTATTTATTTATAAATTAAAAAAAAAATCAAGTTTGTAAGGTGTCCAATAACTGGTTGACAATAATTCATGGCGTGATCTTCGCATGATTTCAAACAAAAACGTATAATTATATAAATTGCATTTCAAAATCAGCAACCACATCAAATTTTGGTTCGGTACGTTCCCTGGTAGAAAATAAGACCAGTTTATGGCCATTTTTTCTGGATTCCATGCTTTTCACATAGAGGCCAGAAAATGGTGTCATTTTCTACTAGGGTTCATGTTTGGAATTGCGCAAAAAATAACCCTAATAGGCGAATGTCAGACGAATATTATTAACCAATTTCCAAACTGTCAATCACGAGAACAAAATCGCAAGTGTATTCCAGTAATTCTTAAACTTTTTAACATCCTTTTTTTTTCAAACACGTACAAACATAAACTTATACTGTCATATTTGACAACATTTACTGGCTAATAGATCGAACACTGTGAAATACATGCTGATGACAGACGGGTCGGTTTGTTTCAATACAATAGTGACCATTTTAGCGGAAGGTCTTAGCGGACGTCTAATGTTTCCTGTATGGCTACCTTATAACTATACCAAAAATTCGATTATTTTCTGGATTACTTATACACATCAAATTGCTGGCCACCTCACTGCTGCCAACGTCAACGTTGCCAGTGAAACTCTTATTTCCGGATTTATGGTTCAAGTATGCGCCCAAATTGAGATTTTAAAATATCGTCTCGGACGAATAACTCGATCAACAAATTCTGCAGAAAGGGCAAGATACAAAAATGATGATATAAAAGAGGAAGAAACATTGGCAGAATTAATACAACACCATAACTTCATTTACCGGTGAGAGAATTACCATATCAATTTAAAATGTATTACTGATGTTAGTTATAGATTTTTATTTTTGATGTCGATAATCGATTTATTGTGATTTCAAACAAATCCCGATCTCTTATTTCATTAAATACAGAAAGCTATACATTTTTTTTTTGCAGAATTGCAGATAAAATCACGGAGATCTTTGCACCAATTATGTTCGTTCAGTTTACTATAACGGTAACAGTCGTATGCTCATGTTTGTATCAATTTGCCGTTAGTTCTGGAGCTGATGACAACAAACAAACGTCTCTAGTTGTAGCTTACTTACCGTGCATGTTGGTACAAATATTTATTTACTGTTGGTATGGAAATGAAGTGACAACAAAGGTAAAATAATACAGATAAGCGTTCCGATAATTTACTAAATAATAGTTATTATAACTTTGTAAACACTTTCAGAGCCAGGAAATAGGGGATGCCATCTTTGCTGGGGAGTGGAATCGTATAAATGAGAATACGAAGAAGAAACTTATACTCATTATTGCTCGAGCTCGAAAACCCATTGTATTTACAAGTTTCTTTTTCGTTACATTAAACGTCAACTCATTTTCTAGTGTATGTATACCATTAAATCACATATTTTATACCATTTTTATATTATAGAATACTAAAATAATTTTTACAATACATTTTTGTTTACAGATTTTGAAATTATCTTACTCAGTGTTTAATATTCTAAATAGTTCCGAACAGTGAAAATGCATCAACACTGAAAAATGACGTATTTGGCATTTCGTGATCCTTGAACGATGGGCAGATAACAAACAATGTACACGTTAATCAAACTTCCAATTCCAATTTTTACACAAATAAAATTATATTCATGTAAAATAGTTTTTCTATTTAAAATCTCCCATTTAATTCTTTTTTTATAGTATATGAAATTATATGTATAAATTTCCAAGTTTTATAAAATTTTAAGCACATTTCTCAGGTAATCAGAAACCTGAAAAATTGTTAACAGAATAACCCTAGTAGAAACTGGTGTCATTTTCTACTAGGGAATATATAATACTAGTAATGACACGAGTAAAAAGTCGTTAGATTTTTCTAAGAAGTATAGGACAACATTCACAGCTGTAACAAAAAAATCACGTACTCCACCATCATATAATACCTTCAAATACTTGTTCTTCTTTACCACATTTATGAAATATATACATATACAGTGGAATAACAAGTAACGAAAGAAGAAATTCATTCCACTTTTTTGACTCCATATTTAATGTGATATCTCTCTCTCTCTCTCTCTCTCTCTCTCTCTCTCTCTCCCGCACAACGAATTGGTGAAAATTAAACCACCGATTAAAGTAACGCTTATTAAGAAACAGTGGATTTGGTATAATCGTGACGGTATCCTCCCAACTGGAATTGTTCAGTTCATCCTAAGTTGTATTGTGGTATAATGGAATGATCTAAGGCTCGCGACCCGCCGACCTGAAAATAATACCAAGCTCTGCCAATTCTTCTTATCAGGTCCTGCTGACCACACACATACACTTGCTTCAGCTCTGATATTTTTTTAAGCATTTCTGAAAAAGCCTGGATTAGGAGTCTGATCAGGCATTCAAATCATGCTGGATAATGTCAGCTTGTACTATTTTCGAGGTGGAGTTCAGGCTTCTTTATCAAGTTTTGACCAGGCATCTGGCCTGACCGACGTGCTGCAATATTTTGCAATGTTTGATTTGATCAAAGTACTATATATATATATATATATATATATATATATATATAATTTTGTACTATTTTCAAATCTTGTAATCTGAATAATATGTTTTGGTAATATGTCACGGCCGACAGAATACCAGCTGGACTTTTTTTGAACCAATTAAATATTTATGTCTATAGTCAGAGAACGATCGAGAAGCAGGCAATATGCGTCCTCCTATTGGCGGTAATGTAAACTGCATTACACACCCTGATTATTGAGGCTTTTTAATGACAGGCAAGGTTTTTATTCAAGCGCGCCTGGCATACCTATAATCAGGCTACATTGCTATAACTTAGTTATGGGATTTTATCTAGTAGATCATATCAAGGGATATCTGTTCCGGTCTCATCTTTATAGAAGCCTGATTAATACTTCTTTGGGATAAATGTATAAGAGCACCTTTTTAGGCTTTCTTGTATGACCCGCCCCGCGAGGCCTCCTACGGTTATATGTTCAGGCATGCCTAATAAAGGGGTCGTGCTGGTGCCTAATCGGTGCCTGGATCATAATTTCAAAATTTTCTACCCGAGTATCGCTCATTAACAAAGCAGTATTCATCAAATTTTTAAAGACTTTTAGAAATCTGGAGCAGTGTACCTTAGAGTTCCTGCCCCAGCATCAGAAGTTACGTCCTTTGCAACTACCCGAAAAGACGATATTGTCCCAAAGACTATTCATATTCGTCATTGCTCTTCACCAAGACATTCGTGCTTTTAATATCCTGATGAACAATTTGAGGGTCTTTCCCTTACCCCCAGAAATTTTTGAACGAAGGCGTTCTATTATGGAAAAAATAGACATTCAGATCTTCATCAGAAGATCCGCTTAAGTCCAGATCTTTTCAGGTAATCGATTAATGATCCCATTTCATGGCATATACCCCAATAAGCAAAAAGATGTCTTGAAGATATCAAAAGATATCTTGCGATCCTGGCAAGATATCTTAAAAATGTCGAATAGATATCTAAAAGACATCTTTTAGATGTCTTATGCAACACATCTATCCAAAGGACATCTTTTAGATATCCTTTTAAATAAAGACGTATAAAAGATATATTTTAGATATTTATGTCTCCAAATGTTTATTGAGACGGTGAGTAGCAGAAATTGATTATCCACACTTTATTATGTAAAACTTTGATATTCATATTAATTATATAGCCGCCAAAATGCTAAATATCAAGGTACGATATTTTTATTAACTATGTGTTCGTGCACGTAAAAGTATTATGTGCACTCATACGGTAAGTTATATGTAATGTCCGAACTTCAGCATTAGTTTACCGCATACTGTTTATGCATATTATTCTTTCCTCCATTCTCCTTCTTTTCACAGTGTAAATTCTTGTGTTTAAAATAAGTAATAATTACTGAAATAAATGATATGGCATATATATATATTTCGTTTAATTATATTTTGCTCGGTATCGCGTCTAACAAGGATCGTATATTTTATGAAGATGGCATTTTTCGCAAAAAAAAATTGCAAGAGAAGTCAATATAAAGTCAGAAGATACTTAGTTGCATGCGACAAATGCGTATAGAGAATGAAATATGAATAGGAAAGGGTACCGTTTCCCTTCGTATTAGATAATTGGATTCTTGTTTCGCGATGAAGTGTATATATATATATATATATGTATATACAAAAGGTATGTACATGCTTCATAGAATAGCGTAATTTTCTTGCTATCCTACAAGTTTGTGCGGATATAAGAATTATGTGAACCCGTTTATTTCTGTCGAAAGAGATAAATTATACCCTAGTGAAATATCGAAACTACGAAATTTAAGAAAAGTACCGCTTCGAAGTTTAAGTAGATTTTATCGTTTAGAAAATATACAGTAAATTACACCTAAAAAAGGTAATAATAATAATTTTGCTACAGTTCTATGAATTAAAAATTACAATATCTATTTATAAAACGTTGCAAGACGTGTCAAATTAAAACAAAAGGATTGTAAAAAAAACACCGAATTCTCGAAAAGGAACAATATGGCTATGGAAAGAAGTTATGCGGATTTTACCTGAAGAGATGTTCAAAATGTTAGGCAAGCAAACTTTAATGCACATTAAATATATATACATATATATCGCTAATGATCAAAATACATTCACTTATTTATTTCTAAAATATATAGAAAAACACAATCATACATTATCACAATCATAGTAAAATAATTATGCCAATATAAATAAAATAATGTATATAAAACATTTTTGTATCAAATTTCTTGGAAACCATTTTATATATATTTTTTTAAGGTTACTTTCATAACATCGAGAAGGCATGTCGTTACTGCGCTGATGCAGAACCACAAGCGCAATAAAAACTGTACACTATATTCAACGCATTTGTCACTCATTCACATATTTACAGTTTGCTATATTTCATCACGAAGCTTTCCTACCCTTTCTTTTTTTTTCGTATAATGAGCGACTATAAGCTTGACGTTTCTTTCTAGCAAAAGATAAGTACACACGCACACAATGAAAATAATAATGTCAGTATCCACCCACATCGTTCCTCGTAAAACGACAACAAGAAATCAATTACGGCCGAAACAGTCTACCAAAGTCCCTCATCAAACGCGTGTCATGGATCGCACCTTTTAACTTTATCGCGCTACCGAACTTCTATGTAGTCACTGTAGTCGGCATTAAGATTAAAAAAGATCAATGTACGCTCTTCCGTTAACGATTTTAACAATTACAGGATTTTGGCAGCCGGCGAAATGGAATTCGAGCTGGCCGAAGTATCTATACAACTGTTATACAGTTTTTGCATGGCTATTGATCATTACGAGCACACTGAGCATGCTTTTGGATCTTGTTTTAAATGTGAGAAATGTAGATGAATTTATTGAAAATTGTTTCATTCTGCTCACTTGGATAAATTCAAGTTGTAAAATGACATACTTGTTTTTCCACCGGAATAAAATTCTTAATCTTTTGGAAATATTGGGGGACGATTTGTGCAGTCCTCGAGATCATTACGAACAAGAAATAAATGCAAATTTTTATGAAACATCCAGGTTTGTAATGCATTCCAACAAATATTGGATAATTTTTTAACTGGCAAATGTTTCATGGTAGTAACATTTAAAATTAAATTGCTAGTTATTTTTTGTACTTTTATAATGTTTTTGTAAAGTTGTCGAAATAGATTAAAGCTACACATTTGGAAAAGAGTTACTTAAAAATTCTTAGGTTCGTTACGACAAATTACGGACTTTTGGTGCAAACATCAGTGGTGATCATGGCATTCAAACTATTCATAAACGCACTTCATGGGATGTTACCTTTTAGAACTTGGCAACCTTACAGTATAGCGTCGCCAGTATTATACTGGTTGACATACCTTCATCAAGCTAGTTCACACTTTGAATGCGCTGCAATACACATAGGTACAGACACGTTGATAGCTAATCTGATGCTGCAAGTTTGCGCACAACTAGAAATATTGAAATATCGACTTGCCAATCTGACTCTATCGGAAGATAAGCAAGACCACGAAGGAATACTTAAAGATGGAACGAAAAAATCCGAAAGTAGGTCTTCAAATTTAATAATCCAATGCGTCTATCATCACAGGAGAATAATTCAGTTAGTATTTTTAATATATCGTATATGAGTGACAAGTAATATTATTATCTGCTTTTTGTGTAATGCAAATATGGAAATAATATAATATAATTTCTTTTGTACAGGTTTACAAGAATCATAAATGATGTATTTGATACAATAATGTTTGTCCAGTTCTCGGTTATAACACTACTTATCTGTTCCATTGTATATCTTTTGTCAAAATTAACTCTAATGAGCGTTCAATTTATAATGCTTACATTTTATGCATCATGTATGCTGTCACAAATATTTATTTACTGCTGGTGTGGTAACGAAGTTATTTTAAAGGTATTCTGTAGACTTTTTAAAAATACTTTCTAGATTAGAAATTAATTTAAGTAATATGTTTTTATGAGATTCAAATACCTGAAATATGAAAATAAGATGACTGAATTGGGGTTCTACTGAGTGACGGGCATATATATACATATATGACGCGTCTGAATCGTCGTCAGAGGACATTTTAACAGTATATATTGAGTTAAACAATTATATCACATCAATTGACTCTTTATTATGATAACATTACCCGATTCGCGAACATTACACGATTCGCTCTTAGTGCTCACCAAACATAGACAGCTGTTCCATCCCTTGTGACCTCCTGGGCGAGGGCCTCCGATTACAACGACAATAACAAACAACACCCGTCGTTCAAATTAATGCAAAATTATTGGAAGGCTACACCAGGGAACACAAATAAAGGCCAACAATGGGACTTGGCCATTTTGACAAGTCACACGTCCTCCTTGAGTACTATCCATTATTGATATCAATATAAATGTCAGTATCAATACTTGTAACTGTTATCATCTACATGACAGTACCTCCCTAGTATATTCTATTCTGGTAACATTCAGTGATAGTAGACGTATACATACTAAATCACTCATATATAACTCGAGGACGCTCGAAAAAGATTCACAAAAATGATTAATTATGTCTTTTAGAAAACCATGTTTTTCATTTTCTTCATTGACGTCCAGTTTGCCAATGTGCGATTTTGCTACTTTTCATGGTGTACAATTATTGACAAACATTTTGACATATTTTGCCATGTGTCCAAACCAGTAAAGATCATAACATTTTTTCGAGCGATTTCTCCCTTCCAAGATGTACATCGCTTTATGAGTAGTCTTGATGCGGACCATTTTAAAGCTCTTGGTAATATTGGTAAACTTTTTGTATTGACGTTTCTTTGTATTTTGTGGTTCAACATGCCTTACCGCATTAGTTTCAACTAAATTATTATAGACATCCTATTCTCGTTTATCTCGGCTATCAACTTGTTGATCTCTGGATCACGCTGTTGCTCTGCAATTAACCAGTTATTTGAGAGATTCATGACATTAACTTCCTTTTTCAATTCTACTTATCGCTCGCTTGCAGAAATAGGTAATGCGTTTGATGACAAGAAATCTGCGTGAGAAATATGTTTGCCATCTTTGTGAATAACGTTAAAGTTAAATGCTTGAAGAAAAGCCCACCATCGATGAACCCTGGGGATAAGAAATGTTTAATCGCGTAGACCACCGCCAGAGTCTTCAAATCATAAGAAATAAGAATGATACTTGGCTTCTGAGTACGTTGTACATTTACTGAAGTAATATTATTCGAAATAAACCGTCAAAGAACTAGGACGAATAATATTAGCAGAACGAAACTCGTCGATCTTACAACGCATTACTTTTCGTTCTTCAGTAGGGCTTAGACGATTCGGTCTTCTGTAAACAATTTTATTGGGAGTATTTAGCTCAAGATTAGCAGGTCTAGTCGAAGTATATTGCAAATAAAGTGGGCCTTAAATTTATTTAGGACAAATTGTGCTTAGATGATAACGGAATGTCAGTATCAATTCTGGTTAAATCGGACGAAGTCTCTGTTCTAACTTCTATAGGCACCGAATTTTTGTTCGGGAATTCGACCACAGACGTACGACCTAAGTTCTCGCAGTTAAAGCATTTCGGGTTTGATAATGGCGGGGATATTTTATATCGTTTCATATTGTTACTATTATGTTCATCTTGTTCCCATAATGCCGGACTCTTTCGAAATGATATTGCCATTAGTTCCCGTTGCATCTGAGTCCGGTTTTCAACCAAATGATGAAAATGCCAAACTGGGAGATGTCTGTTATTACAGTAGCCACAGCGATTTGTTCCGTTGTCATATTTTCCCATCATGATAATAATGATGCTGTTAAATTTTATGCAATTCTCATTATAAAGTTTTACTTAAAATATGAGGTTATGGCGTCATGCAAAACATGTGGTGGACTGGAAGATCTAGAAGCAAACCTTTTAATGACTATGTAAATGAATATGTCTTCATTGCGAATTCGTTCCAACAAAAATTCAATTCCTCCAGTTGAAAAAGAACAGACACTTGCGGTGTTTGAACGGATGTGCTCTCACTTAGATGTATCTAACTCAATATGCGCTAGAAAAACGAAAGTGCAAGTGTATCCTTATCTGCCACATTTTGACATGGACACTTGATAGTTAGATTCAGTATTACCTCAATTTATCGTGATGGTTTTAGGTGAGCACTACGTGCCTCCTCTTTCTTCGACAAAGGACCATAAAAAATTGATAAAGACACTATAGGGTAGCTTCAAAGCGCATGATATACGCATTGGAAATTTTAACTCCTCAGGCATTGTTGGTAAAATTTAACATGTACCACACCAAGAACACATGAGCAAGTATTTCTTGTACACTACCTCCAAAGCAACTAGATAAAATATTAAGCATTGAGGCAATTTTAGCAACAACAGACCGTTGTCTACTCCTAATCGGATTAAGCATGTAGTTCTCATAGTCAGAAAATAGTTGGCGAAAGTTAATGTTATGTGCTAGCGAGATTATGACCGATGTCTTAACAAAGTGCAATTGTAATAAGATCAATTATCTAGCATTAATACCCAAGATACGCTCTTTAATTTTTGGTCAGAAGCTGTAAATCCTCAAGATATGTGAAGCATTGGTCAGACCGCAAATAAGTTTGTAATGATATTTTTTTTCTCCTATTTATTTACAAGTTGTCTACATGACATTTAGTAAATTGTATGAATTTCAGATTACACAGGTATATCATACGAGTAACTCACCCAATGGAGAGTACTCATTAAATGCTATTGATTTAAATCAAGTTTATGTCACGGGTTAAGGTAACAGCATCGCATAAAACTGAAGACTACCTTATAGTAAAAGTCGGAACGTACGAAAGATGTACTAAAGGTCCGGATCACTCTTATGTTACAATTCGTGTACGCGTGGTTAAACGTAATTTAAATGGTTATTTGGACGCCCGTACATTCTTCGTACACTCTTTACGCTTAGAGGGTTCCAAAGCACGCTTGCTGTACATCCCCCGTACAGCTAATTAACTTTCTTGATACATTTTGATAATACCTTTCGTTACATTTCCCGTATATTCTTATTTCTACCAGGACATGAATTACTACGAAAATAAGACTACGATACGACACCATTGAGCATATAAGAATCCTAAGACGAATTTTTAACGAATTACTAATTAGCAAGTGATCCAAACCATTTTATTTCAATATTTGTAATCAAATAGCGACAAAAATTTCAATATCACAAAACCTTCGAGACAAAAGCGGTGAAATCGTTGAGGACCAAGTCAGTTACTTTTGCTGAACAATTTCAAGTGGCAAGTGGTAAGGATATTTTTGGACAACTTGTCTGAGAACACATTCCCAGAATCTAATTGAATATACACCCTATCCGAACCAAGGCGCTGGCGGACTGATGTGCAAAACTTATACGACTGTATTTCGACACAGCTTCGCTCACATTAGACTGGTTAGAAGTAAAAAAGGATGATCAACCGCAGGCAATCAATTTCAGACCCGTATCGCTGATCTCGATACTCTGTAAATGTATATGGAAAAGTGCGTTGTACCAGTGTCAAGACATTGGATTAGATGTGAGTTGTTTCCTCCAACTCAGTATGGCTTCTCATTAGAAAGGACGGCCACCACAAATTTCCTATAGGCGGTCTGCTAATATAATATAATGCCGGCGGAAGTTAATATACTTAAAATAAAGTATTAAAGCAAATTTGCTGACATCACGAAGTTTTTTAGAAGTCCTGAGACTCGCGGTCTTCAAGCAGTAATTGAAGCGATATCTTAATGGACGGACGAATGGTTACTATCTCTGAATTATATAAATGTGCTGCACGTGGAAAGGAAATACAGTGTAAAAATTATGTATTAGCAGGGAATACTCCGAAAGCAGTGCCGCGTTATAAATATCTGTGCATTATTATTTCAACAGATCTTAAATGCAAAGAACATATTAATATGACAATAAAATCTATATATAAGATCTTTCCATAATCTTACACAAGAAATGCTTTGTACATACGTTAGACCAGGATGTTAACGTGTTGCCAGAGAGACGTAGTGGGGGCGAACATATTGACAATACACATTTATACCTTTCGACCCCCTCCCCCCGCCCCGGGCATCTGAATCTGCTTCTATACAGTCATAAGCACGAATTTAATACAGATTGATCTAAGATTTTATTTAATAATATAATATCTTTATTCCACAATTTTAGAGTTCTGACATCGGAAATGCAATTTATCGTATGGATTGGGTTTCGCTGTGCCCTTGGCAAAGAAAACATCTCTTGATGGTTATGCTTCACGCTAAGAAGCCTATAAAATTCACCAGCAGTTTCCTCATTACAGTTTCTCTTGACTCCTATAAAAATGTTAGCATTATTATTTCTAAACATAAAATGTCTCAATAATTTACATGTAAAGTTAATATTTATTTCCTGCAGATTATCAAGATGTCATATTCTATATTCAACTTGCTGCAAAAAGCATCAGTATAATATGATGTACAGGTAATATATGTAATAAATTAGGAATCTCATTGCTGTAAAAATAACTCATACTTCTAACTCGTTAATATATTATTCTTAAAATACTTATTTCGATCTTTGAATACTTATTTTTGTAAGAATTCATATTTAAGTTCTTATAGGTCTAATATGGTTTTAATATCAATTATAATGGTTTCTATATTCTACTACTTTTTCTGGATTAGGGGCATCATAAGTAGATTTACCTGTGGAGAATAATAAAGAAGTTTATAAATAAAAACCAATTTTTAGAACAAATGATAATCTTTCATTTCTTTTTTCTAACCTGTATTGTAAAATTTTGTCACGAAATTGCAGAAACTGTAGTTTAAATTAACCAACATTATAATCTGCCCCAAAGAATTTCATATGAAATTTGGAAATATTTTTTCACGATATATAAGTTCCTCTTAATAACAAAGTAGATTAACGATTTTTAAAGACTTTTCATCCCTATAGATTTTTCAATGGAAACTTCGATTGCTCGTATGTCATTACAAATTCAAGGATACCCTCTATCCAATAAGATGACAATAATATAGACAATTTGTTTACATTATTGTATGCTTTTTACTTTTTACTATAAATTTTTAATTTAGATTGATGAAACACTTAAAGTCCTTAATTCAGACTAATTAATCCTTCATTCAGACTATGGAACTTACTAATTTTCTTTTCGAAGTAGATAAAGTCATTCTCAGAACACACATTAGGTTATCAATGAGCATTGCCTTCTTCTTAATACCTGTGTGGTATAAACCGTATATAGTAAGATAAGGGTAATCCACCGAATGTGTGGGTAGAAATTAGGCATTTACAAACCCAAATGAAATTGATTATCATATGGATTAACACAGATAAGGAAGGACAAAAAGTCCAACAATTCAGGTAGCAGTAAAATCACCTACCCTAGATGGTTATTTGTATATAGTGTATCGTATTATAGATACATACAAAGGAGCGGAAATATATACAAGCATATACACATAAAATTGTAGATAGTATAAAAAGAAAGAGGTATCTCAAAAAAAAAAAAGAATAATCTAATGCTGCTAGATGAATAAGCAGATAGGGCACGCGTTAATAACATAATTGTAAGTTTTTATTTCATTTCGATTTAAATTAGAATGTAATTATTAATATATCGACCGAGACCTCTCAAGTTTTATGATATAATCTGCAAGCATAATAACGTGTAACGTAAACTTACCAACGCATGTTTTAAAGGAAATTTGTCGCCTCCACTTTCACAGTGAAATATTTCACAATTATATCATAATGTAATAAATAATATGAATACATACATATAACGGAAAGTTCTAATATACGTAAAACCAATTAATTCCTTCTTCGTCAAATCTTCTGACTTTGTTATTTTTTTATACTGCGTCGAGAATAACCTAGTATATCCTTAAGTTATGTTTCATTCTACCGCACGAGTCACCAGGACGTCGTGTATTATACGAGAAAAATACAAAAAGTATCAAACTTAATCATGTGGCTAATATTTCTTTTTATATATCATTGTGTTCTTATTCGCTTACCACCTCGACTATCCACCCCACTCGTATCGAACGTACCGATCCTAAAACTATGGCTTCTGGTAATAATGGCAATGTATTATGTATATACATTTTTCTTCATGCCTGTAACTTGCAACATATGTACGCGTACTTACAAATGTTCTATTAATGAGTTGCCGTAGAATCGACAGAAATGTCACGAAGATCGAACCAGGAGATAGTGAATTGCAGTACTCCAAGTCGCACGTACGTTTATTTCAATTGTCCTGCTATTGCTTATGAATTTTCTCCACAACATAACGGTAAAATTATTGCAAAATTTAATTTAAATTACCATGGAAGCCATTGAAGCAATGTTCTTTTTTCTAAAAATTTGTGGATTTTGGCAACCCTCAACATGGATTTCGAACTGGGCAATACTTGTCTATAATGTCTATGGCTTATGTATATGGTTTTTAATAACTGGTTTAACATTATCTATGATAATGAACGCCATTTTAAGTGCTCGTAGTATACACGAAATTGCAGAAGCTGGGTTTATAACGCTATCCTTTATAAACGCTTGGTTTAAATTAACCAATGTTATGATCCGGCGCAAAGAACTTGTCGATATAGCAGAACAGCTGTCAGCGGGATCCTTCGTACCTAGCAACAATGGCGAAAAGGATATTAGAGAACGATGTGACAAGAACGTAAAGTTAGTGACAGACGCCATATATTTCAAGCACATAATAAACATTCTTCCTTGTATTATAATCAAATATATTTTTAAACACAATGCATAGGATACACGGGAAAAACTGTTGTTGGAGCAACCTTATATGGAGTTGATAACTATAATGTCATTGGCCTAACAATAATTTTTTCCATATAGCATTAAAGAGAAAATAAAATATTATAGCTTTATGATAATTATTTTTTATTGTCGTCTTGTTAAATTGTTGAATTTTGATAATAGTTATTAATTAATGACAAACATTTATATATCCAGAATAGGAATCTTCTACTATTCAACACTTTTGTATATTGTTACTTTCGTTATGTCGATGTTTATGCTGATTAAAGCATTCAAAGGAACACTACTGGACGGTACGTGGCAGCCGTATAATACCTCGAATCCAGTTCTTTTTTGGTTAACATACGCTCATCAAAATGCAGCCATGGTATTTGGTGCTACATTGCAGATAGCTATCGATATTCTATTATTTAGCATGATGATGCAAATTTGTGCACAACTAAAAATATTAAAGCTTCGGTTTGTAAATTTAATTCAAATATTAGAAGATAAAACTAACAGCGATCCGTATTGGCAACTAGAAAGTATCAATGGATCTTTAAACTTGGCAGAATGCGTACAACACCACTTAAAAATCATTAAGTTAATTTCAGTCATTACTATCTGCGTTCTTAAAATACTATATACATTCTCTATTATATTAATTGATTCAACATTTACAATTTATAGATTTGCCAAGAAAGTGAACCATGTTTATAGTGTGATAATTTTTGTCCAATTCTCTGTAATTTCGTTTGTTATATGTTGCATAATGTATTTAATGACTATGACGCAAATAATGAGTGTTAAGTTTCTTTTGTTAATCACTTACGCATCAAGCATGTTATGTCAAATATTCCTGTACTGTTGGTTCGGAAATGAGGTACTTCTTGAGGTAAATGTACCTAAAGCTATATTACATAATAAATTATAAAATGTCATTTTTTATTCATTAATAATCGATTTTACATTTTATAATCCCTGGTAGAAAATGAGTCCAGTTTTTGGCTAGTTTCTGTCCAGTTTGCTTTTTCCCCATGTTAAAGGTATAGGATAACTGGGCATGCAGTGTAACAGAAAACTGGACAGATTTCTACCAGGGATGTGACTGAATAATAGCACTCGACATAATGTCTGACTAAACCTGATAAAATGGTATCTTGACAATTTATTCAACATTATATTGTGAGATATATTTGCGGATTATTTCTATTAGAGATAAAAATGAACAACATTAATACTTGTAGTAGAAATCGTGTTTTCGTTTCCTAAATTATTAGCACACGTGTCACTGGCATAAGACAGCACTACATGTCGCAAATACGCACTCATTGATTTTCAAAAATAAAATGAAATATATTAATTCACATCGGTGACTGTCACTGGATTGATATCAATGTAATTCTTAAACTTCAAAAACATTAAATTCTGAAAGATTCTTTTATTTATTTCTCTGAATGCTTATAGGACCATGCAAAGCATTCTTTTTGTATGACAAATTTTTTTATTAATGCAGAATCGGAATACTTATTTATTTGTAACCGCTAAATTCTAGTTATTATTTAATTCATGATCGATATATGCAATTTTAGATATATTTAAAGATTAAAAAGGATAATGATAATAAATACTCATTACAGAGCCTTGATGTTGGGGATTCCATATTTCAATTGAATTTGACCGGTATCAGCACCAATGAAATACAGGATTTTTTTATACTGATGTTACGCTTCAGTTTACCTATAAAATTCACAAGCAGTTTCTTTATAACGCTATCTCTTAAATCTTTTACTAGTGTACGTATATGTTATAACGATATTATTAATTATTAGAATCAGCTTTCATAAATATGACATTTTATTTACAGATACTTAAGATTTCATATTCGGTGTTCAACTTATTACAACAAGTCTCAAAATAGCTATTGTCTTAGTTTTCTGTGAAAACATTGGATAGTGCTATATAGAAAGGGGCTCTGCCCCCTGGACCCCCGGCTCGCTTCGCTCGCAAGATTGTCTTGATTCGGCCCTTCGGGCCTCAATAATTCAATATACTTCGCGAATGC